>VZRO01003720.1:876270-921804 GCA_013397915.1 Daphoenositta chrysoptera
CCGGGGGCGGCGGTGGCGGGGGGAGGACTGAGGCTGGAAAGGTGCGTGCTCGGATTGCCGGAGGGCCGCTCTCGACCCGTGCGTACGGAAATGAAGCTGCCATGTGTGACGAGCGTGTAAGTAGCAAGAATCATTTAGGGGGAAAGGAGGAAAAAAAAAAAAATATTAGGAAAAAAAAAAAGAAGAAAATAAACTCTAGAGCACTTGTAAGACGCTCCTGAATTATTTTAGGAGCGTCTCTTAAAAGATTCAGTTAAGGCAGCTGCTCGTTCGCCTTGCTCAATAGGATAACCTTCAGCCCTGAGTTATTATGTCCATAAATATAATTTGACTTGGAAAAAGTCGTGCAGATTTATAAATTCAAATGAGTGTTCTTTCCAGACCCATCTTCCCGTCCTGAGGACCTCTTTGTAGCTGTGAAACGGATAGTTTGCCATCCAGAGCGAGTCTGCTGGTAACCGTTATAGAACTAATGCCGTGTTAAAATGCAGTGTATAAATAAACTACACATACATTAGTGGCAGCAGAAAACCACTACTCTCAGCCGAGCCAACTTTCTGTGTGAGAGCGACAGACAGATGAAATAAAGGATATGTTTACAAAATGGGCTTTGCTTTCTGCATGAGGGCTTCAGATTGGCTGAGGGAAATTGGCGTATTCGGCTAAGTCACGTATTTGGAGAAGTTCCCTATAAAAGCAGCACAGTATTAAAAGTGGAACAAACACCAGCGTAAGCCCCTGGTCTATCAGGTGACCTCGTTTGACTGTAACTTGAGTCCTCTGCTTTCCTCTCCTTGTTCTGCAGCTAATGCCAAACCTTCAGGATGTCTCAGGATGTCCAGAGATTTTTCCACGCCAGTTCTGCTAATTGAGGGGAAAAAAGAGGGTCATTGCAATTATGTAATGGCTCCCTCTAGCGTGCCAGAGACACTGCTGCATTTGGGGTATATCCCGTGTGCGTGCATCCTGTGGGTTTGTGTGTGTGTGTGTATGTCTATATACACATACTGTGGGCTATACACTGTGCCTAAGTGTGTACACATATGGTTACACTAGTTTCCTTTCAGAGCAGGAAAGCACCAGCAGGAGTAAAAAAAAAAAAATACGGTTTTTATTACGGTGGCATATAATATGTAATATATTTCTGACAATGTTTCTCGTATTTAGTTTAAAAAACAGCCTCGAAACCCAGGATGATTTTTTTTTCCATCACTTTTTTTTTTTTCTCTAGCCTAGTGAGTACCTTTTCTTTTTTTCTTTAATATGACTCAGCATTACACAATAAATACTCTGACTCCACAATGAAGTCAATATATTTGAGGGCACTCTGCAGTTTGTAAAACAAGTACTTGGGACTCTGAATTAAGGGAAAAACTATATAACCCTTTATACAAGTAACTGGAGTCTTTGCTTGTAAAATCTGTCTTTTTTATCAAACATCTTGCAGCTTACAACAATCCATTGATACCAACTACATGCATGGAATACTTAGAGGAAAAATAAAATCTGAAACACTAGCACTGGATCTTCAAACCTCTGACTGACTGCCAGGTGATGATGATAAATGAAACTCTTACTCCTTGCTCTACAAGTCACTTTGGTTTTGTGGTGTTAAGTTCAGCAGAGCTGCATTTTAATACTCATTTTCAGGTATGGCTGATTATTAATTGTTTCTAATGATTTCTTGGAAATCATGCCATCTTGGCATCTTTACAAATTGTGTCTCTTAAACCCAATAGAGACTTAGATGCCTAACTGGAAAAATACACATTAAAAAAATCGTGCCTGCAAATGAATATATGCCTCTGTCAGGCTGATGTTTGTTGCATCAGACAGTTTATAACAACAAAATGGCATTTATTGATTTTTATCCACCTGTGCAAGTAATGAATATTTTATTTGTTTGATGATTTTACAGTATATCTATAATACTTTTTCATCAATTTCTTAGCACACATTGCATATTTGATAGCTTAGACTGGCATCATAATTTCATATGCATTCATCAGAAATGTTTGTATTTTTCACAAAGAAGAGTTGGAAATGAAATGTATGATGGTAATGCAAATGAATGCCAGTAATACCTATATGTTGTGCCATGTCACTATATATTGAATATATAGTGTGTATTTGTTGCTGAAAAACAGCCAAAAAAAAAAAAAAAAGAAAACAAAGTAAAAAAGTGTTTATTAACAGCTTGGAGAGAAAGCTGGACTGTGCAGAGGCTAACACATAGAAAAAACACAAATCCTTAATAATAGAAATACACGTATAGAAGACGTGCACTCTCTGCCAAATCATGAAAAGCACATGAAATACTCTGTATAGGAGAAGCTCAACAGAGGAGTAAAGTCCAGTATAACAACCCTAACAATTAACTGTGTATGGAGTTAAATTATGCTTTGGAATGCTGCTTTTCAATATTTGAAGTATTTGTTTATTGGAAGCTATAGTTTGATATTAACCAAAATAACAAACAGTAATAGGACACATCTCCAGACATTTTTTTAAAAAAATTGATTTATTGAAAACATAGCACAACAGTATTCAGTCTTTTTTGGGAAGTGTTCATGATGAAATCTAGTACTTTATTATTCCATCTTCAGCAAAGACAGGTAAACTTTTCTTCTTTGAAAAAATAAAAAAGGAAATAAATAAGAAATACCCTCAATCAGAAGTGTTGAAATGAAAATCTTTTGTCTTGGTTTGGAGGGTGCTTAAGCATAGCACACAAGTCTCGGAACAAATATCCCTAAACAACTAAAAGAAAATAGGCAAGGAAAAGATCAATATAGTTAAATGTCAAGGTTCAGTATTTAAGTTATTTGAGCCTAAAATGTGTCATTGGGAAAGCCCAAATCCAATCAGTTTGAGAACAATAGAAAGAAAAATTAGAAAGGCCAAGGAGCAAATTTGAGGTACGAAGAACCCATATAAGACAATTAATTACCAACTAATAAACAAATGTGCTTTACCCATTTGAGGAAGCCTGTATGTATGGCCTGTTAGGTACCAGCTATAAAGCAAAAAGTACTGCAGAGAAATTACATTTCTGTTCTTTAGTACTCATAGCAAATGAAGACATTTACTCAGGTCAACTTTTTTTTAGTAACAAAGATGAGATGTGGGTGTGTATAAGGTGTCAGTGGTGATATTCTTAAAGAGCAGAAAGCATCTAACTAAATGGTAGTCATCAAGCGTTCTTACAGAATCTGAAAATGAGGTAAATGAACTGTTAAAAATATGCAGTCATTAAGATCAGTTACTATGAGGATTAGAACGTACAAAATATGTTTCTCTTTTAAAAAGACTAAAAGGGTGATCAACACATTGTGGTGTGGCAAACTTTACTTTTCGTAGCAGTGGTATAAAATTGGTTAAAATAACAATTAAAAATAGAAATTATATGGCATCTAGAGAAATATAAGAGAAGTACTGTCCAGAAACTCAATGAAATCAATAGGAACCTTTCCACTGATTTGATTCATCCCATAGTAGCAAAGTAGTACAACTTACGTAGACTAAAAGGACATTCTTTCTGTTTATTGGTATTGTTTCAAAATAGTAACAGAACAACAGATTAAAACACTTTTGTTGCTCTGTATATGAGCAGTTTTATGTCCATTTAATTGTGAGGTCACACCAGCAAGACATGTAGAAGAGAGAGTTGCTGAGAAAGGGAACACAA
The DNA here is from genome assembly GCA_013397915.1 of Daphoenositta chrysoptera. NCBI lineage: Eukaryota > Metazoa > Chordata > Aves > Passeriformes > Daphoenositta > Daphoenositta chrysoptera. Next base: position 879,959 of record VZRO01003720.1, read on the forward strand.
AATAACAGGGCAGTAGGTAAAGGCAAGAGAGGGTAAGTGTCTGCAAATGATGTTAGTGGGCCAAAGGGAGGATAGGGCCCAAGAGAAGAGTAGAAAAGGCTGCTGAAGCAGAAAACAGGGCTATTTAAAAGGCTTCAGCCAAAGGGAATTAGTGACCAAGAACTAAGCCTGAGATTGTCACTGAAAGTGTTGATACCTATGTCTTCTATGTAGCTGGGAATATTATGCTTACAGTTGTACCTGTGTTGTTTTGAAAACGCAAACAAACCAAAAAAACCACCCACAAAGATTCATTAGGCTTACAGAAAGGCTGACTTTTAGCCCAGAGGTAAGGTCTTAGGATTTGTATTCTTATGCCTCTTTTCAGCCACATTATTTAATGATTATTTAGTACAACATACAGAAATAATTTTTGCTTTTTTTATTACAGTGAAAACAGGGCACACTGAGATCAAACCCAGTGTGTTTCAAACAGACTAAGAAGTTTCCTTAATGAGTTTTTTTAAAAAAGCAATTTCTTTAAGAGCAATTGAAAGATTGAAAACTGGTTTCCCACAGGTGTGTCTTTTAATTTTCCTTTTGCCACTACTACCAGATTCCTCCTGTGTCTGATGGTTACCCTGCCGATATGAGTGGCTGGCTGAGAGGGGCATGCTGCTGGGCCAGGCAGCAGCTGCCTGGAAAGGTACAACAGCTACCTTTACTTCTCTCAGGGTATCGATTTATGTCACATACATACCCACTCACTGAAATGAAATTTAAACTGAAACCATCTTTAAACCACTTGCAAATTTGATTGAAATTGTCCGGTAGCTCACAGAGTTGCTGGGCAGAATGATGGAGAGATAGAGACACTCAGATAATGGTCAAGGGGGCTTGTGTTTTCACTTGCATAGCCTCCTTTAAAAAACTAAAACATTTAAAAATAAAACACTTTAGCCATTTGATTATAACATGATGCCAGTGCTGGAGTAAGGATATGACACAGTAATATGATCATATGACTTGGCATGTTAATATAATGCATGCACTGCCAGTAGCAGTGAGATAGGAATATACGGTAAATATGGACACTAGATCTTGTAAAAAAGAAAAGGAAATACCTGCATTTTCAAATAAACCATATTCTCTGAAGCATTTTAAAACTTCGCTGAAGCAAATATTGTATAGATTTTTCTTAGACCTGACAATTTTGTTTTCACAGTAAATTACATCAAACCATATAGAGATCAACAATATGTTTTACTTCACTGAATGAATAAGTACTTTACTGATGAAAATCTGTTTTGTGAATTATTTGTGACAAGTTTGTTAACGATTAGAGCACATAGACCTGTCATTAATATAATGATTTAAATATTTGTTTAGAAATGTATAAACATCATTAAATTTTATTAAATACTTGTTTAGTATTAGAAATACTTTGGTTTAGTAGATGGGATTTAGTTTGACTGCAGTTATTGTTAATGGTTAATGTCTCCTATGTCCTTTAAAGATTATGTGGCAGAACAGGTTTTTGTTGTCTTGTTTCCGTTTCTCTTAGGCTGCAGTCTGGAAATATTGTGCCTTCCTTGAGATTGGTCAAGTAAAGAAATTTATGGAAATGCAGGATAAAAAAGGAGAAGGAGAAAGGGGGAAAGAAAACAAAACCAAGAGTGGGCAGAAACTCCAATAAAAGCTGAGAAAAGCTGGAACAGAACTCCTATTTAAGTCTCAGAAGGGAAGGAAAGAAAATATGCTCTTGGGCTTGGGGAGGGGACTGCGCATAATCCGGAAACCTGCGTAGCTGCGGGACTGGGACCGTACACAGTCAAGAAGACCTGACATCTTACATCAGCATGAGCCAGTGGGAGTTCATCTGCACCTTTTCTATTCTGTCTCACTTTGGATGTTTTATGAAGCTTTGTTTTGGGTAAAATCTTACCTTTGGGATTTAAAACCTTCCTGGGAGTGCTGATAGTGCTAGCTTTAAGGAAAAGGTAGAAGCAGATCAAGCTCAAAGATCTGGCTAAATTATATAGCAGATAGAAGTACTGATAGAGGACAAAGTTGGAGAAGCCAAAATTGTAGAATCACAGAATGATTTGGGCTCGAAGGGACCTTAAAATCATCTAGTTCCAACATCCCTGCCATGGGCACAGACACCAGGTTGCTCAAAATCTCATCCAGCCTGGCCTTGAGTGCTTCCAGGAATGGGGAGCAACAAGTTCTCTGGGCCACCTGTACCAGTTCCCCATAACCCTCACAGTAAAGAATTTCCTCCTAATACCTTATCTGAACCTACCTGCTTTCAGTTCAAAGCCATTCCTCCTTGTCCTGTAGCTATAGGCCTTTGTAATTAAAGTAACATTTCAAGAACATATTTGATGATATGAAAGATCAGGAAAATCAAAGAAAATGGAGACCCTAACAAAAGTCATGATAGATATGTTTCATGAGAGCTGTTTAAGGGATAAATATGTTTCATGAGAGCTGTTTAAGCTGTTTCCAGCTGTTATGTGCTGGAAAAACTCCAAGAAAAATACTCGACCTAGTAGACTAAGGTTATTTTCAGTGAGATTTGGTATGGAACAAATATTTTCCTTCTTTTTGTTAAAACAAATAAACAAAATTACTGACCCAACAGCATCTGAGAAAGCTACTAGATATTTCTCATCCTTCTTATGTAGCTATGTCCCTAATAATATAATGATATTATATTAATATCATTATTAATAATTAATACTTTGGAATTCATTGAAATTTCAATACAGTGTGTCACTGAATCTCTTTTCTAGTATTTCAGTATTAGAGTTGTTTCAGAGCTAATGTTTACTGGCTGTACCCAAGGAAGTGTGGTAAAGTTCAATGCATCATTTTCTCCTCGCAAAGCACTGCTTAGAGGTTGAAGACTGTAACATCAATCAGGTCAGCAGTTTTCATGTGAAGGAAGGCCAGTGACTTCAGAGCTGATGCTGCCACCTTCCAGTATTGGTAGAAAGCAGAAGATTGAGGAAGACTCCAGAATAATCCACATGTAAAGTACTAGGTAGTCCTGATCCACAGAAATTCACCTCTGCCTCTATATCCTTACCATTACTCCCCAGGTGGGATGAAGATACCGTCTTTGAAACTTTTGACTGCCAAGTGCAGCTGGAAATCAAGTTCCAGTTTCCTGAAGAGAATAAGCCTGAACTGTAAGTGCAAAGTAATCTGTGTGTATAAATTTGCAGGAGATAAAGTTCATATTGGAAACAAAACCAATAACAACAACAACAACAAAGGAATTAAGGCAGATTTCTGGTTATTTCTACAATTTTTTTTAATATTATTTTTTCTAAGCTAGAGTTTTGCACCCACTGACAAAATTTCAAAATCTCCTAAGGATGTATGAAATTTCTTATACATTGCATACTAAAGATTCTACAAGCTAAATTTACCTGTTATGCAACCCTTTTGTTTCCAAAGTATTCCCTTATTTAGTTATGCAGTTAGTAGCTCTACTTTAAACATGACTGATTGCAACACTGTAAACAATTCTGTTGGTAAATCTCTCAGAGAGATGGAATCCCATTTACTCCCTCCTAGCTGCAATTTCAGAAGATTAGGAAAAAAAAAACAACAAAACCTAAAGTAAAAACAACCAATCAGGTAAAAAAACAGGTAATGAAACTGCCTTTGCTCTCCATCCCAAAAGTTCAGGGACACAACTAGGAATAAATTATGATAATAAAAAAATCTGTTGAGTCAAGTGTTACATTTGTATGTCTTTTTAAACGGAGCAACATCTTTAGACATTTTGTAGGTGAAAACCTTTCTTTGCCAGCTTACACATCTATTTGAAACCAACCATCCAGTTTTGTTCCTGCTAACCCTTTTCATTTGTATACTCCTGTGTGAGCTCCAACATAAACAAGACTTGTAAACAGCAGACTATAGATAAGCTTTCAAAATGTTGTGTGGCATTTTGCCCACATATCTGTCAAGTAAAAGGTTAGAATCTTCACTTTTTAAAGAAAAACATACCAATTAGCAGCAAGGCAAGGCTGTCTAGAGCATGAGGTTTTCAAAGTTTGACACGTCTGTAGGTGCAACACAAGCCATTTATTTGTACGAAGCTCCCTTTCATCTCCTGATGGCAAGAGAGAATCCAGGCAGGGGCGCGCCTCTGAGGAATGTGCTCTCAGGAATTACAGAATGAGGTTCCTTGGCCAATGTGTCCAGCATATCTACAGCTGGGTAACGGGGTAGGAGAAGATTGTTTTGCTTTGTTTGACTACTAAATTGAGGTCTCAATACTGGTTTCGGTGGCATAATCACCAAATAGGATTGTCAAATACTCTTATCCCCACTGTGCAGGAAAATAAGGGAGACTTGAGGGCTTGCTTCCTGGCATGGGCTAGTGTGACTTCAGGTCACAGCAAAAGCTGGAGAGTGATGACAGCAGCCTGTGAGGGGCCACTGGTCCCTGTCCTGATGGGGCATTGGCAGCCAGTGCTCAAGGCCATGCCGGACTTTGGCTTCATCCCCTCCACACATTGGCCATCTGAGATAAGCTGAACTGACAGTTGGCTGCCAGCACAGAGCAGTAGGGGTCTGTGCCCCCCTTAGAGCCAGGGGTAAGCAAGAGAGGAAATGATGTTTCTAAAAGTTGTAATTCCCTTCTCTGTTTGCTCCTGGGATGGTGCTGCTATACATCCCCCTTTCTGCAGGCAAACTGTTGTCTTACAGTCTTGTCATAAGTGATTAGTCAGAAGCCAGTGCTATAAAAAAGCCAGAACAGAATGTAATATCCAAGGTGCAAAATTAACATTTAAAAAATCCTATAACCTACTGCAAAAACAAAAACAGATCCTAAAATTAAAATATGAAATACTGTATCCTTGAGACCACTAAGAATGCTTAGTGAATTTTTCTGTCTTTATGAAAGACATTGAATAGGCTTGATTTTTTAAAATTGTAAAGTGTCCATGTCCTGGAAATTAGGTCCTTTAAGGCATCTTAATGATGAGTAAATAAAATCATTTTTTACTCTTTAAAAAAATGAGTATGTTGGATAGATGATGCAAAAAATAAAGTAAGAGAAACAAACAAATAAATGAATCTATGCAAATATAAATCTTAGGTTGTATTTCTGTCATTAACGTTGATGTGCTAGGTACCAAAACAGGTTTAGTTTTATATAAGAAAGTGTATCCACGGCTGCTGCCCTGAGGAATTTAATGTCAGTAAATTAACATAAATGAATTGCTACAATTTTCTGTTTTATTATAATTTCTAAAATTGTTAGCAGACTTAACAGTTCTACATACATCTAGAGATAACATCTGAATTGCAAATAAATCACTACAAAATATATGTTGCAGACAGTTTTATTTAATGTGCAGAGGCATTAAATATTTAAAGTGCTAACTTCTGCCATTTGCCTATTCCACTAAATGTGTCCACTGTGGTGTGTAAAGGAGGGTGTACTATATGGGGAAGGGTAATATTTTAAGGTAAGATTTGTTTTACACTACAGGTATTTAATTTAGAGCTAATGAACCAGTTATGTTACTAAAATAGCATAGTTACTTTAAATACATTTATTTAGGTGTAGGGAAGATACAATTAGTTTTTTATCCTTTTTTTCTCTGTATTTTAATAGCTAGTTCCTATTTAACATGTATAGTAACTCATATCAAACCTAAATGAAATGCTTTTTGGAGGATTGCTCTTTAAAGTTTTAGCGAAGAAGGAAAATTTGCTTTTTTAATTAAAAACTTACTGAAAAGACAAATTAAGGGTATGTAAGCATCTCTGAGGCACAAGAACACACCTTTTGGTTATGGTGAATGATGATCCAGGATCACTTATATCCTCATTTGTGCAGTGGTGAGGCCACACAGCCTCACTGCCTGGGAAGCTCTGTCTGCCGGGATGCTGCAGTGCAGCCCCTCTGTGATGCTCGCTGCCACCTGACCTGTGAGGGCACAAAGCCTGTCTCACAGCACAACAGGCAATTTCAACATCTCACCCTTACTTGAAGGTGCCTAATGACTCAGGGTATAAAAAAGACCAAGTCCTTTGTGACGACTGGTTGGCCATTTCGGGTTTTTGTCCCATTAGAACAGTCTGGCATAAGTATAGTTTATCTGGAGAGGGACCGACATCTTTGGTGGACAGACTCAATACAGTGGAATGAAATCCCAGAAGAAACAATGACCATTTTACCCCTCAACAAGTTTCTGCTTCAGTTGCAAGGCTTTTCTCTTTACTTAGCTACCTTTAATGGAAAGATATGCAAAATTTGTATGTAGGTAATTTTAATTTATAAAGATGAAACAGGTCACACACTTCTCTTTCAAGCAAGGGTGCCAGAACAAAATTAAAGTATATTAATTTGTAGTGATTGGTACACTAACATTAGATGTTCTCATCCTACAGTGATAAATGTCTATCAAAAAACCTGTGTGTTGGAGAAGAAAAGACCAGATATGACCAAAAGAAAGATAAAATAATTGCTAATATGAGGTGTCAACCTGTATGAAATACATTAGGTCACAGAAATGTCTGAATTCAGACATTATTGACCTCTTATTACAAGACATAATCATATAGAAAACTTCTCAAGAAATGCATTTTAAATTGCTTTGCTGTTTTCTTCTCTAAGAAAATGTGGTGTTCCTGATCACTGTCTCTGATCTTTAAAGGCTGTAGTCATGTTAGTATAGCACTTGCTTCTTCAGCAGACATAAATTGTCTCTGTGGTGTTATAACTGTAGTCCTGATCCTGCTCTCTTGCAGAACTTTACCAAGTAGCTGCTTGTTGCATTTTCCAACTAAAGGCTTATCAAAGCATAGTCAGATTTCAGCCTTCACCTACATGATTATCATGTTATTGTTTGGCCCATGTGACACAAAAATCACAGAAGTCCCCATGCAATTGAATTTATAAAGAAAAACAATTAATTCATTAACTGTTAATCACAGCTTCTTTCAGGGGTTTATTGTTTGGTTGGATTTTTTTTTTAACCAATGAGAGAGGAGAATTCTACAGTTTTGCTTGTGACTTTTCTAAACCATTTCATGTAGCAAGCTCTTTAGTTTACAGACTTTATGGGAAAGCGTTCACAAACAGGGGCCTTTGTTTATTGTCTTGTAGTAAACAGCAACTCTCTCAAACAACTGGCTACAGTACCATGGGAATTGGACCCAAACCTCTGAAAAGCCACTTGTCATAGAATAAATGCATGAAAGAAAAATGTTAACAATTCACAGGAGGATTTTGGAAGACCTCAAAGATCAAATTATTGTCTGTGGTGTCTATCTCAAAGAGTTTAAAATAAGATATAATACAAAATGACACCTGGCAGACCTAAACAATACATCACCAAATGCCCACAATACACAAAATGTATGGCCTCTACTAAAAAACTAAAGTAAATTTGAATATTAATACCTAATCTCTTTATTCTGTTTGGATACATTATTCTTTTTCCATTCATTCATTTAGAGTTGAAGCTGTGGATGCTCTCTGGTAGGTTCTAATGTCCTCCTTCCAGTCAGTGTACCAAAAAAGAAAAATGACAATAATTAGTGTTCACACCTTATTGCATAAAGGGAACAAAGATGGTTAATACACAGAGTTAGGCAAGTACCAATATGTTGGAGGGCTTCCTGTTGTGCATAAATGGCATGAATTTAAAATTATTAAATCACTTCATGGTTGGCTATGGTATAACCAAGGCTTAGCACTTACCCTTCTGAACAGAACAAATTCTCATTGGGTTTAACAGGTCTTTTCCAGTATTAAGCATATTTATGCAATTAATTAGGAAGAAAGAGATGATAAAAACATGACCTTTTTTCCTTCTGTGGAGTAAATATCAGGTGTCAATATTAACAGTAATGCAGCTAACATTTCTAATGTATCAGGACAACTATTTGGAATATTGACCTATGGAATAAACAAGTATTGAGGTTTTGTCATCCCTTCTAAATGTCACAGCACTGAAAATCACACAGGGAGAAAATTGGAATGTTAAATGGAAAGATGCTGCGTTCCACAGCAACAAGGAAATTGAGACCCATGGGCTAAACTCTAGTGCTTGACTCTTTTCATATCCTGAACATAGACTCCCTTCTCTTCCTTCCTTCCTTCCTTCCTTCCTTCCTTCCTTCCTTCCTTCCTTCCTTCCTTCCTTCCTTCCTTCCTTCTTCCAANTCCTTCCTTCCTTCCTTCCTTCCTTCCTTCCTTCCTTCCTTCCTTCCTTCCTTCTTCCAAATTTGTGTAATTTGCATTGAATAAATGTGTTCTATTCATTAGGAAGGAAAGATTAAGAGACAGCCAGTTTCAAACACGGAGAATTATCTTTATCCTTCTGAAATCAGATAGAATTTTGCCATTCACTACCAAGGCAGCAAAAATACACACTGTGGTACTGAAAATAGGTTTTTTGGTTTTTTTTTAAATCTTAGTATAGGTGAGCACAACAATGATTTTAGTTTGGGGTTAATAATTTGGAAGATTTCTACCACACCAGCGAGAGGAACACTAACCTATTAAAAGGTAATGTAAATTATTTAAAATTAAGTATGTAAATATACTTGGCTGCCGCACTGAAATTTTGCTTTCGTTTGGTTCAGAGATATACTGAAAAAGAATACATAGTCTGTTTCAGTGAAATTTGAATTTTTAATTTATTTCAAATACAATACTTAAAATATTTAGACTTAGTCATTGTCAACACTAACTCACTAGCACCACAAAGTGGGAGTAGAGTTTCTGGAACATTTTTACTAAAACCAGTGCAATTACACCTGACATTAACAGGTATGGTTGAATTTAATGTTTTAATTATAGGTGTCAATATTTCTAGCATTGTTGGTGTATTTCAAAGAAAGAATAATAAGAAAACTTCTACCAACACTTTTAGAGCAGATAGATGAACGGTTGGCATGCGTCTCCAGTATGTGTCACAAATGTGAAGGCATGTCTGAGTTTAAGCAGCTAGTGACCAGTGTTGCATGGTGAGCTCTCAATCAGATTAATTCCTGTATCACTTTAAAATGACACATTTTTATCTCTTTTGCTGTTAAAGTACTTTGATTAATTGGAGAGGGGGATTGCTTTCCCTCAGTAGCATCAGATACAGAAATTTTAGTGGATTTTTTTTGTTTCTCATTTATTTACATATTACAGTTTAAGAAGCATACTTCTAATTAATCAAGTTAAATATATATCAAGGTGCAAATCTTGTGTGGCCAGGCTTTTTTGTTATATTATTTTTTTTGTTAGTTCATTTCATAGCTAAACTACAAGAAATGTATCACGTACACAGCGTTTGCTTCAGAAAGAGTTACTGATTTGCTGCTGGAAGTTTTTATTTCCATTTCCCACTGCTTCTATCAATAAAGGTGATAGCAGTTGCCCTTAGATACTTCTGGTATTATAATACCATCAGCAGTAAAGATTTACAAACCTTAATTTAACTGACAATAGATTATAGAATCTTGTTGCTTAATAGATGAAATGGGAAAGATTTGTATGATAAACAAGCTGAAATGCCCTTTGCCTGAGGAAACTCCTAGAAATAAAAGGTTCTGTTGTGTCTGTGGCTGTTTTCTTTTTTCTTTTTTTTTTNTTTTTTTTTTTTTTTTTTTTTTTTTTTTTTTTTTTGGAGAAGAGAAATAAAACTGCTGCCATAAGCTGTTGCCCAACATTTGTAATTGTTATATATAGGCCTTGCCTATGATTTCTTTCCATTATCCACTTAATTTTTTTTTTTTTTTTTCTGTTTTACAGATTTAGGTGTACCTGTTTTTTTTTCAGTAGGAGCTGTTTTGTTGAAAGGTAGCATATTTATTTCAAAATTAATTGTGGCTCAAGGCTCTTGTGAGGAAGTCACAGAACTCATATCTTGCTGTCAGAGATCATATCTTAATGAGAATCAAAAGTATACTTTACTCCACCATAAAGTCCAGGCTGTGGTTTAAATATGTATCAGCTGGTTGTGGTCAGCTGTCAAAGGAAAGGCAATCTGGTGAAAGAATCAAATTTGTCAGGTATATATTACTCACACATGGTAACCACTATTTCTTTACCTTGCTGCGCTATAGGTCTAGAGAAGAAGAGAATTGGAGACATTTCTGTTGTGTACTTAGTATGAATATATTTAAATGCTACTTTGTATATTTATTTACAGTGTGATGCTAGATGATGAAGTAAATTTCATAATTATTTTGTCAACTTCATTGTTATACCTACAACTTCACAAACACCTTGTATCTTCAAAAACAAGCCTCTTGCTCCAAAGCACTCATAAACAAACTTACGCAGAATGCACAAAGAAACATGAAAGAGGAGTGTTAAATTGGTTGGCAAGTTAGAACAGAGAGGATATTTTAGGCACTGTAAAAAGTTTTGGGAATAGAAAAAGTAAGTCATGCATGAGATATGGATACACACAGAAAGCAGGACTGTATCAGAGCCAGGAAAGAGTAAGGACTCAGTCCACTGGTAGACTAAAGCAGACTCTTGCAAAGCTTCAAAACTGCATAGGAGAAATTTGACCTTGTCGGGTAATGAGACAGAAAACCACCTGAGGGACTGAGAGAGGACTTGACATGATCAGAGTTGTGAACAAGAAAGATAACCTTGGCCGTGGTGTTTGGAGTGGACTGGGGGAGGGAGATAAGAGGGAAGAAGGTTACAGTGGCTAAGAGGTCACAGCAGGTGAGAGATTATGAAGGCATGAAGCAGGGAGGAACAGAAGATGAATAACTGAAGATACTGTAGATAGAGAAGAGGGGTGATTTGGCCAAGGAACCCAAATTCAGATACTTAAAAGTTGATTATGTAAAAAAAAATGTAGTCAAGGCTCCTTCTGTGTTTATTTACTATTTTATGGACATGCTGCAGCCAACTTACCGTAGAAAAAGTCACCAAGCTTTATAGATCATCTGTATCGTTGGCTATCTCTATACATTAGCGTGTATTGATAGACAGCTATTTTTATATTTTGACTGTAGAGAAGGAATATGGAAATCAGGTGACAGTTTATTTTGCTGACTCTACCACTGATTAGGCCTGTGACCTTGGATGAGTTACTTCTATTTGCTGTGCTACAGTTTCTCTGTCTGTACGGCAGTGAAAGCAGTTCTTTCCTTTCCTTGTAAATTTATAGATGCAAAAGGATAGATACTGTTCAGAAGACTTAGAATTCTCTGTAGAACCCAACTCAGAAGCCGCCAGCAAACCACTCCAGATGGACACCTTCACATCCACCACTTGGGTAGCAATGGTCCCTTTGTAGTGGCAGTATCCCAGTGCCTGATACTGGGGTGGGTCCAGATGTATTTGGGGTTGCAGGAGAGCTGAAAATGACTGTGCCCAAGTAGATAGTTTTGACTGTAGGTGTCACAGCTCACAGGTGTCTGAGGCCATCAGAACCAAAATATATTTGCAGACACACTTCACCTACCAGTTGCCTCTGTGGGTTACTTGTGGCTTTGAAACATATGCTGTCAAAAGACAGTGATGGTATTCTTCCCTGAGAATGCTTCATTCAACATGCCAAAGGACTTTTTAATATATTGGTAAAATAAGACATAAAGCAGACAAAATACTTGTTGGGAATTTCAGCTGGGAGTACCAATATATTTGGAGTGTCACAATTCTAGTTCAGTAAAACTGCAGACCACAAATGATCATGCCATAGAAGACAGAAAGAAAAAAATATAGCTAGCAGATTAACCATAAGCCTAGAAAGAAAGAGCACCTCAGCAGTAAACACAGACATAATAGTGACTATAATTTTTGCTAAATCACAGTTAGACTCTGCACTGATGAGTAAAAGCAAAAAAGGGTAGAAGCTGGTAAAGAATATTTTTTCCTCTGAGGCACTTCTGGCTTAACAGTGTTCTTTGTACTGCAGGTGCTGAAGCTAAGATCCCAAGAGGATGAGGAAAAGGGGCAAGGTCCTTCACTGTAGTGCTGAACGTGGCTATAGCTGCCAGCTTTTCACCAGCTGAAATTCTGAATGCCAGAATTCCTGTGGAGGTAATTTCTGTGGCTTATTCCTCCTGCTTTTCTCCCTGTAAGCTATGAGTATGTTTGCAACATCCGCTGTTGAGATAAGTCAATATTTAGAAAAAAAAATTACGAGATTAATAGCATTTAAAACATTAACTGCACACTAAAAGAATAATATCTTTTGTAAATAACATCTTTTGTATTTACTATAGGAAATCAGGTTGTTAGCAGAAAATTCTTAGAGGAATAAAGATCACTCAGGAAGAGAACTTTCTAGTGTGGAAAGGAATGTAATACAGAAAAAAAAATCTGTTGAACATGTAAGATAAACTTTTTGACTTTCTAAATTAAATTGTTGCCATTTGCTGCTGAGACAATTAGCAGGTGTCAGTTAGAAGACACAATAGATTATGTACCCAATTACTTTCTCTTTTTAGACAACAGTTTGCAGTCACAAGAACGTGTGAGGAGTTTTAATCAAAGATTAGAACTTTTTAATTAAATACGACCGTATGTGACTAGTCATTTGACATTAATTACTGTTTTAGTTGGATTCCTTTTGATTTGTAAAAGGCCCTGAGCACTGCAAAAATTATGTCACATCATAGAAACTGCTGATTATTAAAACAAAAAGTTTTCTTCATCAGCCCATCACTCTTCTGAAAAAGAAATGTAATTTCAAAAGTGAGATGGCTGGCTTAGAGGAGACCAATGAGTTTTGAAAGCAAAATAGCAGATGGTACTTCAGCTGACTTCCCTTAGAAGGGACAGTCTGAAGGCACTTAATTGTAATGATTGATAAGGTCTTCTTTCAATGTTCAGCAAAACTTTCAAGGGGCTAAACAGCTGGCATGAGGTTCATTTGGAGTTTTAACTAGCTGACTACCCTTTTGGGTGTCTTAAAGCTAACTAGCATCACTGATATTAATAGAGGACATCAATCAAAATGAAACACTCTTGCAGAAACTGATCTGAGACTTCAAGTAATATTTTAATTTGTTGGCCTACAGAGAGGAGGATAAATGTTAACAGTGTCCTTGTGAGATAACTTTAAATTCAAGTCCAATGGTGGCATCAGTATTTGCGAGTCCTTTTGTGATATTGGCTTTTTCATACACTCCACTTATTCAGACTAGAGTGGGAATAATGACAATGAAAATCCTTATCTGAACAGCCAGCAGAAAGAGAAGGAAAAAAAAGAAAGAGAAAGATATAAAAGGAGCAGGAACAATTCTTAGCTCATGTAAAGATTAGGGGTGAACTTCACACAAACACACACACACATTCAGAGTCACTGTGCCTTTCATAGTGAACTTTTGGAGAGATTTGTCTGTCTGAAGGTGAATTAAGAAAGCCCCTAACCTGCAGTGGCACAGTGCAGTTTCTGAACGTGGGGCTTGAGTGTGTGTATCTGTAGCTCTTTTCTTAGCCTACTGAAATGGTGCTCAGTGCTGAGCTACTGGGTCTGTCTGCCACAGAGCAATTAATATCTCATGGAGAAAGTTTGGAAATGTTTGAACTAGTGATAGTCTGATTGCCAGCAATGCCAAATACAAATCTGGACTTGTGTGTCCCTGTTTTGCCACCGTCTAATCATACTCATAAGTTTTAAATTGGCAAAGCAATTAAAAACCTGTTTCAGACCCCAAATTAACAAAGCACATTGCACCGAGACTCTTTTGTGGGCAGAAGTATTGACAGGGTAGAAAGAAATAATATTACTTGGAATTAGCTAATCTCCACAAATTGATACCTGATTTACATGCAAGTCTGCTCCTTCCAACCATCAGCACAGGAGGTTAATCTGCAGTTTGAGTAATAGTTAAAGTAAATTTACTCAATGGAAAACAGAAGTCTGGTTTATAATCTGTCTGAAACTCAACAGATCAGAGTTCATTTCTGTGGCTGTCTTCCTATATGACTGTGAAAGGAATGTCTTTTGATTTCTTTGTAACTCAATTTTCTAACTATAGAAAGATGGCAGTACCTTTCTTCTTCACTTAGTAGATGGTAGGAATCTGAAAAGTTATCTGTTACTGGCATTGGTGGAGTGCCTGGGACAAACAGATGCTCCTAAATACTGTCATTATTTCTAGCATAAATTGTATTTATGCCTATTTTTCTAGTTTAGCCTCCAGCCTGCTACAGTCTGAAAATCACTATGGAAACTGTGGTAGTAAATGTGGTATTTAGCAACCAGTCTTCATACCACGTCTAGGTTAAATCTTTTCCTAAAATGATCTGAATTCCTGTGTATTTCCTATAGGAGTGCAACCTCTCCTGAAACGGACAGAAGGATTCACTCCATTCAGATAAAAAGATTCCATTTAAAGTGAAAAAACTATCAGGTATGTATGAAGACAAGCACTGTAGGAAACTTTAGTTCTAGAATGAATGAAAAAATGTGCGCTTTATTATTGAAGAGATACTGTTTTTCAAGGGAGAAAAAAAAACACTGAGGAGAAACTCAGAATTATCATAGCATTTTGTATTCACTGCATCAGTTATTTCCCAAAGAAAGCCTATCAGTTAAAATGATGAATTTTAACCTTTACCAATTCTTCTAGAGAACATTCAATTTATATTCTTCAGGCACTTTGCTACTTGTTCACCATACTGATGCAAAATTATTGTTTTTGTAATATTTATAAAGATCTAGTTAAAAGTTTTCAAGGACATATTTCACATTTTTTTCCAGATCTAAGCCCTGTAGTATAAGTTAAGAAACAAATGGAACAAAAGTTAACATATGGTACATTTATATGCCTTAATGCATTAATATTTAAATAAAGTATTGTATTGAATATAAGTCTGGTGGTCAGTAGAAAATACAAAGGTCATATTATCACGGAGTACAGAAAGCTTTAAGAGATGAATACTAATGGATAAACATTTCTGCATAAAATCTTTTTTCCTCATTGCTCCTATGAGATCAAATAATGCCTGTATGAAATCAATGGTTTCAAACTCCCTTTATGAAACGAATCCTGTAACTGTTGTTGGCAGAACTAAACTCGAAAAAACAAACAAGCTAGCAAACAATGAAACAAAAAAAAAAAAAACACCCCGGTTTGAATATAAGTTCAAATATTGAGCTTTGTTTAATTTGTGTCTTAAACAATTTCTGTAGCCATGGAGTAAATTTTTCTTTAGCCCCTTAAGGGCTCTGAGCACCCTTTTAAAGAGAGCAGTAGTGTTAGAAATAAATATTGCAGCCCTTGCTCACTGCTGCAGTGTTGCAGCATTAGATGCTATCCTTGCTCTTCAGTCTAAGGATGTGTTGGGTGATAGGCCTGGGATGCAAAAGTGCCAGCACAATGAACAAGGAGATAGTGTGTAAGAGGGCCATGAAGAAATGGGATGACCTAGATGTTTACTTGCCTTCTGTTAAGATCATTTTTGTAGAGTAAGGTTAACAGTTTTAAATTCTTCAGAGAATTCTATTTCACTTTTTTTTTCTCCTTATTTTCTATTAATTCACTTTTCAAAATTGTGTTTCTGTTCCTTAAAAATGAGTGGACCATGTGGATCTCTGTAGGGGATTTTGGATCTTTTCTGGAGAGCATTCTGAGGAAGCGCAGAGATAGGAAGTGGAGGGGTTTGCCAAGTGTGAGAGAGAAGTAGGAAGCAGTGAGAGGTATAGCAGTGAATTGGTATCCTGCAGGTCAGGAATACTGAAAGCATTGTTAGAGGCTTCAGAGATGACAGAAAGTGTCCCTACTAACTACAGAGGACTGTGCCATTTGCTCCAGCTGGGAAGCTTCCAGAATGACTGAAATAAAGTGTAGAAGCAAGGACCTACCTTTAAGATTGTGGAGGAACTAAAGTGGGAGAAAATGGTTTAGTTTCTAAGTTATTTATTAATTGAACATTTTTTTTATCCTCCCAGTCACTTTGAGTCTTTCTGTCCAAAAGTTTAGCTATCCTAGTTGAAAGAACTGATGAAACTTGTATTTTCAGTTTCTTTCAGAGAAGTCACTCTAGCAGAAAAGATCTAGACCGATCTTCTTCAAAGATTTGGCTGATTTGGGGTCCTGCCAAAGTTTTCATAGGTATTCCAGTATATCTGAAATATTCAGAATGTGTTTCAGACTTTGCTATGAAGCACACTGAGTAGTCTCTGTTTTATGAAATTTTAATCTAATTATCAAGACACCTACCAGTTTACTGCTGTGAGAAGTTTGGTGTTAATACACATGGCCTCCGGCAAGAGCTTAGTTATATGGGGATATTACCAGTGGAAATGTTAGTCACCTCCTAAGTGATATCAGAGATTCACAAATGTCACTGGTACAAAATCTTCCCACATAGATACCTAAAGCAGTAGCTGTAGCCTAATAATAAGCTCCAAAGGAAAGCTTGTTTGCTAATACATGTTATTTGCCATATCCCAGGAACTGAATTTTGGTAAATTAGACACCTCAGAACAGAATATATAGATACTGGTGTATTAAACAGAGAGATTTCAAGATCAGTCGACTTGAAATTATAAAAATAGGTGTCTGAACACCCTTTCCAGTCCAGTTTGAGAAGGTAGCTCGGAGATACACTTAACTGCCTGCATGAGGCTGGACCTCACCTAGGAGTCTGCCTTTCATATGAGTAGCTCAGTGTTTAGAGCAATTGCTACAACAGCTGGAGATTTGGAATAAAACCTAATTTGTCTTTTCCATCAGGCACTGCACTGAGTAGAGAAGAGCCAGATTTACATTCTGATCCATACTCTTGCTGTGACCATAACTTTTTAATCTAATAGTACTTTAATGTAAATTGGGTAGGGAAGTCAGTGCCCAGTTCCCCCTGCTATTGAGTACTTCAAGCACTGTGCTGTATTCTTCCACAGCTGTTGTACATGAATGTAGAATTCTTGCTTGGCACCCACCTTCTGAATTCCCTCCAAGCTCTTTTGAAGAAAAAGTCTGATTTAAGTATGTGCTCAATTCTTTCCTAAAGTTAGTTTGTATTAACTTTGAGAACCTGCCTTAGAATGAACAGTAGTTGATTTGACTATCAATCATTTAAATAAATTTTTGAAAAAAAGCTAATGTGTATTTTTTCTTCATTTCATTATTGTGCAGTGGGGGAAAAAACCTTTCTGTGACAATGACAAAAGTGCACAGATCCATTTTAAGCTTGGCTAACTGACACAGGAAATATTCTATATCTGTAAGTAGATAGCCAGCAATTTATTCATCCACATTAGCAATGAACAAGAAAATGAAATACAAATTCCCCTGCAGAATTAACAAAAGTTCTCAGTTTGACAGAGGGGATGAAACTGTAAGACAATAACATTGAACATAGTGATTTTCTACTGAATTTACCTCAGGCAATAGCACAGTGATATTTAAACAAGTTAGTAATTATATGAAAGATGTCAAATAAAAAACATTCAAAATTCAAATTTTTATAAGACTCTGTGAGATATGTTAGGGCTTCTAACTCGTATAAGTAGGTAACACAAATCCAAAGACAGTTCTTTCTCAGCATGTCATAAGAGTTGTGGGTGTTGCTGGTATACTTTTGGTAAAAAATGAAGAGTTCTTAGACATAGATTTACTTTTATGTCTCTCATTACATGTCAAAGTCAGTACATAGTAAGTCACTCTATCTCTAGGGATATGTTTCACCCTATATTTTTGCCAGTCGTTGTAATTATTAAAAGGATGGATGAAGAATACATTATAATCCCTTATATGGGGTATATAGAAGACAGGTGAAGAATTGTACCATAGTAGCATACCCCTTCCACTTCAGGGGTGCAAATAAGACAAGTCTGCAGCTTTTCTAAAGTACTCCATCTAAAATGTTTGTACCGCAGATTGCTTGAATTAATGCTTTCTCTCCACAGATTGACCCCTATTGCACTATACTGCTTCCTAATGTAGACATACCTTCTAATCTCTAAGTCTTCCACCAAACTATTATAAAGTCATTAAATTTACAAATATTGTTCGTGGGCTGCTACTGGGTTTGTAACTTTTATTTTAAAATAAGAAATTTTTAAAAAGGTTATATTTTCTTCCTTTCTTAAGCTGCTAAATTTGTGCCAGGTACAACTAAATAAGCAGGATATCTCAGTGACATCCAGGCAGTGGTATATCAGAGCTCCACCTGTTTGCCCACCTGAAGAAGGTTTTTTCCTCAAGACAGCCTCTTCTGTAATTTGGATCATTGTCTGAAAATACTTCTGTGAAATCAAAACAACAGGGTTTCATTCTTTAGAGAAAACGGTTTATGTTAGAAGGAAAATTATTAAAATCCAGAAGCATCACTGATGGGAAATTTGTTGGTATTCCATTGAGGACCTTAATATAAACATCGTAAAGAGCATTGTGAGGGATCACCATTTCAGTGGAAGATCGTGATCCGAGAAAAATAGAATAACATGGATGAATAGAGTGTTGGAGGAGAATGAAAAATAGTTGTACCAAGTGCAGTGTCATTAACTTAGAGGACAATAAAGTGGGAGCTAAATCAGATACAAGTGAAAAAGAAAAAGAAGCAAGGACTAGCTGTAATAGTCTATCAGGGAACAACACTCCCTAATCAAGCAATTACAATCCTACTATGTATCAGGTAAAATTACTTCATCAGAAACAGTAGAAACAGATAAATAATAATGTCTCCATACAAGGACTCCTAAGTTTGAAATTTCAGTTTGTATTTAAATCTTACAAGCTGATGAAAATATTCCTATATTCTAAGACAATTTGCAGGATTATTTTCTGGATGACTTGGAGTCTTGATTTTTCTTTTCTTGAAGAAGTAGAATTTCCCATGGAAATACCAGTTGAATTCCTCTATTAGGGTAAAAGAACTAGGAATATAAATATTTGATCAGTAGATTGTTGAAGATAAAAACCACAGATCATGTGCTGGAGGCAAAGGGACGAGAAGAGAACCACTGATAGAAATTATCACTATCCTCCTTTGCTTTCCATCTGCTGGCCCAAATAATTTAAAACTGTAATAAAAAGTAAACACATATGTGCTGATCACAAGTAGGAGAAAATCACCAAAAATGAACATAAATAGTGGTTAGGTCTTCTGTCATTGTTTGTGTATTCTTCTCCCTCGGCCCATAGACCAGAAAACCCCTGTATGCCTTCAACGAGTAAGCAAAAGACAGTCAAAAATACCTGGTGTAAGAATTAATTATCGAATCAGAGCTCTCATTATTCATTTGTAAACAAAAGACTTGGAGCCAAAAAGAGCTAGTGTTTGAATTTCAGTAATGAAGACACATCTAGTAGGAGTGACATCTTCCACCTACACAGCCTTGTCAGCCTTGGTGCATCTAGAATATGCATAATTCAGAGCTCTGCAGTAACATTTCTTTGCAATAGGTCTCTAGTCAGTCTAACATCAAGCCAGTATCAAGAGGTTAGGAGCTACTGTCATGCATGAGGTGAGTCATTTGCTGCTGAGATCTTGAAAGTATGACTAGTCATTAACACATATATTTTTGGCAGTCTAAACTGTTCCTGTATCACAACCCAGAACTCTAGGAGATAGATTCTCAGCTTACCCAGCAGAAATTTCACTGCTCCCTGCATACTCACTGTGGCATTCCTCACAAGACAGAATGAATTGTGTTTGTTCAACAGAGCAAAGCCTTCAGGCCAGCCCAAATTGTCAGTGTCTCAGAGAAATTCTTTGGAGTCATCTTACCATGAACATTTTATCTTTTTTAGAAGTAGGGGACTTTTCCTCTTGTGAACAAGTCTTATTGTTCCCTGATTTGGGACAACAAGGTTCGAAAAGAAAATATGTTTCAAAGAGCTGCAGACTGTAGGCAAGGGGATAAGCAATAAAACCCTGCTGATTCCCACCCCAACAGCTGTTAACTCTAGTTGAAGTCAGGCAGACACCCTACCCTAAGTGATTTTTTTTTAGACTGCGTATTATGTTTCATGCAAATGATAGAGCATTTCTACAAGACTTGGAAATATTTTTCACTGCTAACTTGTGAATAGATGATCATAGAATCATAGAATCTTTTGGATTGGAAGGGACCTTAAAGTTAATCTGGTTCCAGCTCCCCTGCCGTGGGGAGTTGGAGCCCCACTTTCCCCTAGACCAGTTGCTCAAAGCCCCATCCAACCTCCTGTGTTGCTCCCAATCAGTTTGTAAAACCAGTTGCCCTTTTATGTCTCTGTTTCCATTTCTTTCATGTTTTTTCTTTATCACAACTTTTTGTGGTACTTATTTTCTCCTTCTTCCCAGAATTAAAACTTCACTAAGCAGTCCAGAGGAGGCCAGGTTAAATGACTACTAGAAATACTGTAAAGAAATATTTTCAACCCAAGCAAGTAAATATTTTCCAACTTTGAAATTCTATGAACATATATCTACTAAAAATACTTTGTCAAACATGGCATGGAGTAGAAAAATTTGAAAAAAAGAAAGATTTTGTTTGGACTTGAGTGTTGTGAAATTTAAGACATTCCACATTTTAGTTTATTTTGTTTTGTTATAAAATTGTCTAATACATTATTTCACAAGCTTTAACAAAATTTTATTGGAAGCTACTAATTACTCATTTTGGATAACCACATGGGGCCTTAATTAAAAATTGTAATCCATTTCAAAATGTACATGCATATAATGAAAACACAATTCAAATGTGTTTTCAGATAACTGAATGTTATTACTTAAGCTTAAGGAAATAGATATATATTTTTTTTAATGCTCAGAAAGCATGATATTTCTTGATGTTGCAATTGTTCTCTGCTATCCAGCAGTGAAAACAATAATTATTATCAGTTCTCCATGTTCTTAGGGTTGGCATTGGTATTTGTTTGCATGAAGAATGCAACCGTGCAAAAGCACAGTAGCACTTAAGAGGAAGAGAGGCTGCCAAAGTCTGTGGTGAGGCTTGCCAAAAAACCTCTCACAGTAGGGTGTCTCTGCTAGCTCTCTCTGTGTATATAGGTCCTGCTCTTAAGGATAATCACCTGCTACTGAATAGAACTATTCATTGAGGGTGAGAGAGTGTCTGAAACAGTCTCAAACCTTTCAAAACTGCAAAGTTGCCAACACTCTCTTTTTCTCAGGAGTGTCCTTATTCCTGTTTAACTTGGTCTTGGTGCCATGTCAATACTACCACCCAGCCTTGAAACTGGAGTCAGCTTATTGCTGACAGGTGAAATTTGGGATAGGTTGCCATATGCATCTTAACATCTATCTATGGAGGTATGTCCTCAGTCTTTCAGTGAATCTTAAAAAAAAAAGTCTTCACAGAAAATACCATTCTGATCATGCTGTCATCCTTCTTTTTCATTTTACATGAGACAAGGTTAATTGAGCCCAGAGTGAAAAAGGTATGGTGAAGTCAGATATATGTCACTCAGCTGAGAGTAAGTAGCTGGTTCCCATGAATAAATTCTTGTTCTGATGGGAAAGAATTCAGATGAAAAGAGTGAGATGCTGATTTTGAGAGCCTACACACCTTGGGGTAATTGACACCAAAGGGAATGATTTTGAAAAGTGATAAATTGCACTTCCTGTCTTTTGAACTGCAGGCTGGCAGTTAAACCATTGGTCTAGTAAGGAGATTTTCAAATCTTGAAGCAATTTGATGTGTCCTCCATACAACAGTGGCCTAAATCGCCAAGCTCTGTGACCACCTGAGACACAATCAACAATTTGATGAGGACAGCTCCTGAAAAATGTTTGCTTTGGCTCTTGAAATTAAGCCATTGTAACCAGAAAAGACCATAGAAAATGTTCTCTGACTGTCCTTTGAGTAGGACAGAAATTACATTATTTCTCTATGTCAGAATAGAAATGTATTGCTTATGCTGTTTGCTTATGAGGACAATAGTTCTAGGACTAAAGACCTGAAAAAAACATATTTATCTCTTCCTGCTAAATGCCATAACAACTAGGAGGGAGTCACTCATAAACTTTCTATCTGTTCTAATACTATGCCTCTTGCTTCATGGGGGTCCCACATCTGCAGACAGGTGGAACATGTCCTTTCCTGTGGCTGCTGTAAAATTTATGGCTAATGGTGGCTCAGGGCTGGTAGCAGGCCTATATAGCTTCTGTGAAGAACAGTTCTGAGCAGTAAGCAGATGTAAAAAAAACCAACATAGCAATATTTTCAGACTTTTCTGGAGAAGTAGGTAGCTCAGTGACTTACTATCCCCTGATTAAGCCTAGAATTTATCTGGGCAATGGGAATATATCTTCAGTAGCCAGGGCTGAACAATTATGGCCACTTTTAACAGTAGTAAACTTTAAGCCTCACAGGAAGGCATTTTATAGATTCAGGTACTGTAAGGATTAACAAGTGCTGAAAAGAGTTGACCTAGATAGTGATCTAGGCTGTAGTCAAGTTGGGGTTTCTAAATCCTAATTTAGACTAACCTTAAACGATCCCTAAATTCTCTTAGTTTCATTTTCGGCGTAAATCTTATATTGGCCCATAAGTTCTTTCTTGGATCTGGTTTGTGATGTTAGGCACTTAAAAAGACTTTTTTCCTTTGAGTTTTGAACTTTTTTTTTTTTTTTTTAATGTTTCTGCATGGAAAACATCTGTGATGATTTATATATTTTGTAGTAATCCCCTAATTCATTAGGAGTTGTTTCTCCATTCAGAGGATTACTATGTAAATATATGTGCATAAATCTAGAGAAGTTTACTTTTAAAAGGGACAGACACTTGGATTTTAGAAGCATTTTTATTTGTAGTGTTGTTTCCAGCTATGATAAATAAAGGTCTGAATTGCAGCAGAAAATGTGGAAATCAAGACCCTGATCCTGCTCTGAATTCCAAGCAGGAGGTTTGCTGCTGGTTCAGTGCAGGATCAGGGCCCTAAAATCTGAACTTAAAAGGGCTGACTTTTTTTATTCTGCAGTGTTCAAATGGACTGCTTAAAAACCCTATAAATGCTTCATCTAGACAGCAGGGCACCATTTCAGGAACTGATTGCCCATTATAGTACTGACAATAAAACAGGAAAATACCCCCAGGGAGAAGGAGCAGGGCCTTATGACTTTCCCATTGAACTCAATGTGAAACTTATAATTTCCTGGCCCCTCTTTGCAGAATGTGTCAGCTTTCAGTAGCCATTGCATTATGCTCCTAAGTCTCTTTCAAGGAAATCTGAAATGAGGGGACTTAATACAGTGGAAAATGAGAGAAAATCATGGCATAAATCTGAGTTCATATATGCTAAAAATATATATATTTTTTCTTTATATTGTCTTTCCTCTTCCCCAGAATTAATCAGCTAGAAATAATACTCCTTTGATTTACATTTTCTGTGCTAGATTATGAAAATGTGCTTGTAATACAGAGAAGTGAACATGTCTGTTTAAAAGATCTTTTAAGATTATTTTTTTCAGAGACATTTTTAAAGAATCTCTGAAACAATATATTCAGGGAGAACAAATCAGACTCATATACAGACTCACACATTCTCCTTTCATGCATCACAGCCAAGAAACCAATACATATACCATACCTCCCCACACTGAATCTTCTTCGTGAAACTTGCAACGCTTTGGTAGCAGAGAGCACCTGTCTAGATAATGCGAAGGGATAAGGGAGTATGTTAAACAAGGGCAGAGGGAATTGGGGAGGGATGCAGGAGACACAGATCTAATTGAAGCAAAGCATTTTATTAATCTAGAGTGCTGTCTCCAGGCATGCCTAAAATCTAAATAATGATACTGAACTTCAAAGGCCCTATTCTCCATTCCTTGTGCACTCACTACTCCTGTTTAAGTCAATGGAACTTCTAAGTGTATAAAAATGCAGAATCATACTGTGAATAAGCTGATAAGAATCAATTAGCAATAAAATGCTGCCTACAAGGAAAAAAAAAGACAAAATCTCAACCTCTATTTGGTCAATTCTTTCCTATCTATTAGTAGCATGAGTAGCTTGAACATCAAGGTGTGTAATTTTGAACCTCTGGAGAACCATCTAAAGCCTGGATTGTGTTTGAGACTATTTGTTTCCAAATGATTTATTCCTCTGGTCTACTCTGCTGCTGTTGGACACTCAGCTTACACAGCACATCAAGGATAGTGTAGAACCTGACTACAAAGTTGTGCAGCTTCTCAGGTGGGCTCGAGGATTTAGCTTGTGTGTTTTAAAACTCCTCTGTTGTTTCAGCATCTTTGCATATTGAATTATGTTAATTTCACTAAGTAAACATTAATTACTTGATGGTTTCATAGTGCTTTGAAGCCGTAAGGTATTCTGAAAGTGCTCATTATTAATTATAATATGTACTATTGTTATTTTATCTTTATTTTTTAAAAGTCAAAGAGCCTTTTATCCTCTCTTCCTTAAAGGCATGCACTTACAGAGAGCCACAGGACCTAGTTCTTCATGTGCCTTTTCAAGGGCTGTGCATGAGGATGTCATTTACTGAGACAGGAGACGCAGTGGGAAATACTGTTGCACCTAAAGCCTAGTAATTATTACTTTCAGAACCCCAAACCCAAGGCATTTCTCATTTTTGCATTACTCTAGCAATATCATCAAAATGGACAACTTAGCATTTGGCTATCTGAACAGTGGAAAAAAGTTTCTTGTCTACTTTCATGAGTAATTTCATACATTAATGTAGGTAGGATGTAATCACTGAATATACTACAGGCCACCATACTGAGCATGATATCATACAGTCTGGAATGTCCCTTTGGTCAGTTTGGGTCACCTGTCCTGGCTGTGTCTCCTCCCAGCCTCCCAGGCACCCCCTGCCCCCTCCCCAGTGTGGCAGTATGAACAGCAGAAAAGGCCTTGTCTCTGTGTAAGCCCTGCTCAGCAATTACAAAAACATCTCTGTGTTATCAACCCTGTGTTCATCACAAATCCAAACATAACCCCATACCAGCCACTGTGAAGGAAGTTAACTACTGCAGCTAAAACCAGCACAGTGTCTTTCTCAATTGCATGTAAATATTAAAATTCACATGAAAATTCTGGTGTTGATTTAAATTTTAAAACTTCTGTGGCAGATTGTTTTATAAACCTTTTCTGTTATTAAAGAAGCTTAGTTAGCCTGCAGAGGTTGGCTTAATACATTACTAATAATTGGCTGGTTTTAATAAGAATAGTATTTCACGGAGAAATGGGAGTTCATCCAAATCAATAGAATTTCTAAGAAAATGTCTCTTTTAATTAACTTGATTAGATTTCTTGATCACAACATACAGCAGGAGAAAGTATTAAGATTTATTTGCTTTGTTTTATAACCAAACCAAATTAAACTAAATTTGCTTTCTATGTGAATCAATGTATTTAGTGTCCAGGCACAGGCAGCAGGGGCTCCAGGGACCTCAGTGAGGACTGTCCAGGGCTGCCCCAGGCCGGACACAGCTGGATCCAGGTGGCTCCAGCCCACCCACGCAGGGCACGGCTGGGCCCTGCAGCCAAAGGCTCTCTGAGACCTTGGGGAAGGCATGTTTAAGAAAGGGTAAAAAGTGTTGCACAGCAGCTGTGTGAGAGAGGAGTGAGAAAATGTGAGAGGAACAGCTCCAGCCACTGGAGCTGAGATTCCCCTGCAGCCCTTGGTGCAGACCATGGTGAGGCAGCTGTGCCCCTGCAGCCCGTGGAGGACCGCAGGCAAGAGGAGATCCACATTATAGCCAATGGAGGACTCCATGGCAGAGCAGGTGGATGTGCCGTGGAGGAAGCTGAAACTGGCGGAGAGCCACACTAGAGCAGAGGAAAAGCAGGAGAAGGAAGGAGTGACACACAGGAACTGCTATGGGCTGACCCCACCCTTCCATTCCCCATCCTCATGCACTGGTCAGCATGAAGAGGAGGTCCAATAGTCAGGAATAAAGAAGGAAATTTGAACCTGGGGAAAAAGGGGAGTGGAAGGGAGTGGTATTGGTTTTGGTTTTGTTTCTGAGTAACTGAGTCCATTTTTAATTGGCAATAAATTAAACTTCCTCAAGTAAAATCTATGTTGGCTGTGGTGGTAATAGGTGAATCATCTTGTCTTCATCTCAACCCATGAGATTTTTCATTTTATTTTCTCCCCTGTCCTGTTGAGGAGAGGAAGTCAGAAAGTGATTGAGTGGGCACCTGGCAGCCAACCAAGGTAAACCCACAATAAAATTCAATATTTTTGTCTTAAAAAACATTTGGTATTAGTACTGATTTCTACGATTCTATGAAAATTTTTCTTTAAATGTTGTCATAAAAAAGAAAATCAAATTGTCATCTTCTTTTTTCGTTTTTTTTCTTTTTTTCCTGAATGTCTCTTCAGTATTCTCTAAACAGATTGTTATTCAATTATTCATGTGCTTGCACTTGGGAATTTCACTCTGGTTTCAGACCTCTGTTGCCGTCTTCACATTAGAGGGCAGAGAATCATATCTCCAATCTTCAGATTTCAGTGGTCTTCTGTATACCATTGAAAAGAATGAAAATAAAGAAAAAAACCTTTTCCCTTTGCTCTCAGTCATGAAAGAGCAGCTATTATTTCACCAACCTGTTTCTTATTAGTGTAAAACACACTGGAAAGATATTGTAAAGTTCTTTACCAAATGCTCTTCTCTGCAAACATCTTCTCAAGGGAGACAAGAAAAATAAAGAAGCTGTTAATGCTAAATTTCAGAAATATTTCTGTAAGCAAAACATATAAGAATAGTACAGCATTATTTGTTAGCCAAAAAGGCACTGTGGAACTAAAACAGCCGCCTGAACTGAATATATTATTTTAGTATCACAGGTGACATTTCTATGGTTGATACATTTTGGATACAACCTGACCAAAATTTTTTACGCAGTAATTAATATCATTTGCACATTTAAACAATCCTGTGAAGCTAATGAGTCCATTTCAACGGATGAACACATACTTTGGTCTGTGCTGCAGCTGAAGCTTATTTAATAAAAAAGACACTTCTTTATCTAAAGGTAACTTTAGCACCACCGATGGACACATACTATTATCATGTGTAGAAAACTGGGAGGAGGAAGCAAAAAAAATATCATTACAGTTTAAACTACAAAGAATATAGAAGGAATGCCAACAGGGATGGGACGGAGCTAATGCTTCACATGGAACTAACCAGTGCATCCAAACCCTTTCAGCAACAGTGATGTATTCCTTGGCTATGTGGAGATTACAGTACAGAGAGGAGTTCTCATTAGGGTAATTTGGAGAAGACAGTATGCTGGGAAAGAAGCTCAATCAGAGGAAAGTTGCCTGTGGTAGGTGCAATGCATAAGCAAGAAACTGGTGTACTGAAAAATTGTTGTTAAGGTCAGTGGTGGGATTTTTTTTAGAAGGTGGTTGGAGATTTTCTCATGCAGCAGTAGGTCACCAAAATTGAGAACAAGGCTCCTGGAGTCTGGGGGATAACATGGTGGTGGGGGATAAACTCGTAAGAGATTTTCACTAGAAAATTCTTGTGACATCTTTCAGGGCCAGTAAGAATTTGAATCTTAGTCATTGCTGTTATTATACTGAAAGATTCACTGAAGATTAAAAAAAAAAAAAAAATCAGCCTATAACACAGTTCCATTCCAATGAAATTTCTCTGCTTTTGCTAATGTTTGCTTAATGTCTACTAGCACAGTAGATGTGTTGTAGAGTAACAATTATTTCAATTATAAGATATAATAGAATGTCACTAATAGATATTTTAAATGATATTTGTATGTTATTATTTAGAAATATAAAGAATTAATACTTCTACAGTTACTTTCTGGACATCAGACTAAATTGCAACAAGATGATAACTAATTAAAGCTGATGGTCTGTTGTTTTTGCTGTGCATTTTCCTATTAGTTTTCCTCACTGAGTTCTGGCCCAGGTCTTTTTTTTCACAGATTACCAGTCTGAAACAAGCATCTGCTTGAGGAGAGCAAGAAGAAACTAGGTGTCAAAAAGGAGGAAGGAATTTAAATGCACCCAGTGATATAAGGCACTAAGTGCCTTAGTCCATATTCACAATTCTTTAAATTCATGCAAATCTGCTTCAGAGGTTCTTTGAGTAGTTGAAGGTGGGCATACCCTGGCTGTCTAGAACTGAGCACATTGACACTGAGGTCAGGGCTGAACTTCCTTGTGATTGTTGCTTTTATCCAGAAGTAAGAAGTTTTTCATGGAAAATCCTTTTAGATACTCAGTGAAGAGGAGAGGAAATGACACAGAAATACCCTAGTACCAGCCTGGGTAAATTGACACATTATACAGGTGTGTAGAATTAGTGCTGAATATTAGATGCAGACACTGGCTGGAATTGTCTGGGACTTCTCACCCCATAGCAGAACATCCTAGACATGTGGATACAGTAACATATTCTGGTCCAAAATACTTTCAACTCTGCATTATTTGGAAAAATGAAGAATACATCTTTTCAGAAAGTGTATTACGGATTCCTATTAGAGAATGTTGTTCTATTTTCCTCCCTTCTATCTTACGAAGTTGTAAAATATTTAATCTAATATTCAGTTTTTGTGGTATGTCTTTTTTGAATTACTTACGAGTTGCACAAAATTCCTGAGATGAAGAATGCTATAAAGAACATTTATTTACTCCGTATCCCAACTCAGGTCCTGAGAGAGAGGAGGTCTGCATTTCTCTATAACGTGATGAGACAATGTACAGCCAAAGGAGAATTTCAAACCCTGGAGTTTGAGCCATTTCAATGGTTCACTCTGTCAGCTGTTTGAGCAGTTTGCCCAGATTTGTTAGATTTCTTTGCTGTAGAATCTAAATCCTTTTACAGATGGAGTAACAGGTTCCTTAATCTTTTCACTGCAAAGAAGTAGTTCTTTTATAGAAAGATAGAATTGTAATAGCTTGATCTTTTTAAAGGCAAACTAGCAGCAAGAACTTGAGTTTAAATTATGGGCATTTCTACAACTGGAGGTAATGGTGGGATCAATCATGATAGACGAACATGAGAATTTATGCAATATGTTTGATGTTCTCCACATAAGCATCGTGCACTGACAAATACTATTGCTAAATGGAAACTACACACATGACATAAAGTACTCTTTAAAGAAAAGGGTTTTGATTTTTTTCTTTTGTGATACAAAGTATTAAAAATTACCATTATGTTAATAATTTTTCAGCCTGCTTAAATGTCTTTCCCATTTATTATTGGACCGGCTATGAAAAAAAATTCTAGATGATAAAACATTTTTTCTGTTTTTATAAGGAATTCTTAATTTAGAACAGCTTTTAATTCTAACTAATGTTGAATTAATACAAGTTTCTAAAAAATTACCTGAAATATGATGCCTTCTTTTAAAGTTTTGTCACATCAGTGATAAATATTTTACTTTTTTTTTTTTTACTTTTTATTATTTTATTTTTTCACAAGCCCCAAAAGTTATTGAAGATCATTGTAGTTGAAATATGAGCAGAAGCTTCTCCTTTCCTTTGTCCATGCACATCAACTCACTCCACAGGAGCTTATCCCCAGATGATTTTATGACTCCATAGATGATTCCATATGATTGTCATATATGTCTAATAAAGTGTTGAACTACTTAATCTAGTTAGTATTATCAATAATTAGGAGTATTTTTATGTCATGAAGTCTTTCCCACATCCATCATGATATTGTTGAATTAACTTATTCATCTCC
This sequence comes from Daphoenositta chrysoptera, assembly GCA_013397915.1. Taxonomy (NCBI): domain Eukaryota; kingdom Metazoa; phylum Chordata; class Aves; order Passeriformes; genus Daphoenositta; species Daphoenositta chrysoptera. Next base: position 909,540 of record VZRO01003720.1, read on the forward strand.
CACTCTGTTTTGTATCAGGTCTTCATATTTTCTGATTTATTTTCTGATTTTACTCTTCCCACTGCTCATCAAAAAATACAACACTGCATTTTCAGTAATAGTGGCATTTGTCTGCATTTAAGTGTTACTATTTATTGTGTTTGCCATAATTACTGTTGTAAGTATGAATAATCTTCATTAAAGTTCTCATTCCAAAATTTCTAAACTTTCGTATACATTGAGGAGTGTAGTTTTCCATGTATAATTGTTGTTAAATCACCATACCTGGATTTCCAGCAATTCAGTGAATACTAAGAAAATATGAACATTATATAAAAGTAAATTACTCAAAAGCTGGATGAAAAGCAAGTATAGTTTTAAGAAACTGCTCACTAGTAGAAATTTACTAGAAAAGTTATATTCTTGGTCAAATTTATTTTCAGTAGAAATTGTAACATTATGAGACCTGTTTATTCATGATCATTTAGAAAAAGAAGAAACTAGCTTTGAAAGCATTGAAACAAAATGGAAAAAAAAAAGTTTTCTGGGATATCACAGTATATTTGTTTTATTTCAGTAACCTGCTGTCATCAATTTCTTTTTAAGACTTTGTTTTCCTTAGAATAACATTTACATATTTTCATTTTATAGCTCTCTTTTTCCTTGTTTACCAACTTATCTAAATTTAAGTGAATCACAGAATCAGAGTGAACAAAAGAATTGCCCTCTTCTGTCTCAGCTTGGACAGTATCTGCAGCTGGCATTATAAATGTGAAAGTGAAGCTTGTAAAGAGGAACTGGTTGTGTTTCTTGTATAAACAACAAGTAAGCTCACCAGTGGAATTAAAATCTTTAAGAGGAAAGTAGAGTTTTAAACCAACATTGTTCAATTGCAATAGACTTTTCAGTACCTTTCTATTATATTTTTGCCAATATTTTATTTAAATCTTGCAGCTGTTGTTATTTCAATGCAAATCCTTCAATAGGAAATTAATATGAAAGCATTAAAAAGAAGAAAGTGGCAATAACTGCACAAAATTAACAGAATTATAAGTAAAGACTGTTTTCTCTAAAAACCTTTTTTTTAAGCAACTTTCAGATTTCCAAGTGGAAACAAAGAATAGGCCTTAGGTGTTTGTTAGACAGCAGTGAAATTTACTGTGGGTAATTAATTAGAGAAACCGCACTATTGTCAAGAAGGATTCTAATAATCATATTTGTTGTTTGCATAGAAAAATAAAGATATGTATTTTAAGATATTTTGGTTCTCCTTTCTAGTTATTAAGCAAGAGTCAGAAAATATCTGGTAAATCAATACTTAAAGCATATTAAATAAGACATGAAATACACATATTAATGAGGGAGTATGATTTTTAACTTTTCTTTGTTGCAGAGCTTTTTGTTACTAATCCATGTTGTCTTCCAGTCCTGATAAAAACAAGCAAAGTGAAGCACGGAGTAAAGGCCTTGATATGAAACAGTAACTTCAATTGCTGTTATAAACCAATTTCAGTATTTGCTATTATCTTGTCTATAAAGCCTTGCTTTCTTGTTACAATTTCAAAGTGATTAATCAGAGAAGAATTTACAAAAATTATCAGGCCATATCTACTCTCAATTAATTTAAGAACAAACAAGGCATTAGTTTTATTGTATCTCAGTGCTGGCACCAAAACTAATATGAAATGAGAATATAGGATTGAATGTATTCAACTATAATGACATATACTCCAAAATTATGAAAAACTTATGGTGATTTATTTAATTTAACGTGTATCTGTAATTTAATTTTACCCTTTTCTTTACATTCTAGTTTGACTTTTGTTATCTTCACATTTACCCAGTCTTCAATTTTCAAAATGTCAAACCCAAGAAGTCTTATTTGACTTAGAAATAACACTGGGTTGTAATTGTATATGATTTCACACTGAAAATATTTCTATTAACACTACTGTTCTAATTCAGAAAAGTGTTCTTTAAATACTTCATTATTTTAGAGTTAATTAGTTGTTATCCTTTACAGTTTTCCTGATTGGTGCATAAATTAAACTAGTTTTCTAATGGAGATCTAAAATCCAAACTGAGATTTAAAAATCTTGTTTTTTGGACCAGTGGCACTTCCCACTGAAAAAAAAAAAAAATTCCTTAGTTATTTTTTTCATCATCTTCCTCCCAGTGTACCTGTGCATGTCAACACCCTAACTGAATTAAAGGAATGGTTCATGTAGACATACAGCAGAGTTCGACCTTGAATCTTAGATCACAACATTGCTGATGACTTGCAGGTAGAAAAAAGGCATGGCATGTTGAGAAGGAAAAAAGAAGGGTGAGATGAAGTGTAGTGAAATGAATTGAAGAGAGAATGTTCTTCGTAGTTGTTTGAACTTTGAAGAAAGTCAAGTGTTTCCTTAAATGTGTGATTGTACTTAAATTAATATTTAATGTATTTTCTTCCTTTTTTTTCTGCTTATACATTCAACTTTGCTTATTTTCTGATACTCTTTGAGAATGGAGCAACAGGGCTACACTTAAAGAGCTGTAATTCCACTTAAATCAGAAAAAAATCTCCAGATTAATTCAATTTTCCAAAATTTTCATTGATGACAGTTGAGCAGAAGCATAGAAAAAACCCAAATTTCTCCTGTATTAATGGAACTGCCCTCCCCCACCAGCTGCCCAACACCTCATTTCTATTTCTTACTTGTACTCTGGAGAGGACTTTTACTTTTCAGGACCTTGCCCTTCCACTATCATTTGTGTATCATATTTAGCTGGGAATGCAAATATTATCAGCCTCTAAGGCTACCTGCCCTAGCTATATTTTAAAATGATGTTTAGCAGCATTTACTTTTTTGGCTGCCATTTCTTCATCTTGCATCACAAGATGAGGCCCAGGAAAATTTTAAAGTTGCAGTGCACCTGTGGGATGACAGTGTGATAGACATCTGTGAAATAAATGCAGACTTATGGTGAGCAGGTTCAGCTGCAACTCCTTAAAATGGCATTTTATAATACGACATTTATATATACGGCTTAAATGGTAGACTGTTGAACAGCCACAGAAAAACATTACATCATGCAAAACTCCAGTACAAGGGGAAAAATGACAACAATGTGCAAAGCTGCAGCTGATCCTACTTGCCATATGGTATGTCACTCACTTTAATAACACTTACATTCCCTCCATAAGTGCCCTTAAATATCAAGGAGTGAATAAGGCATTACGCAGATTGCTAAAGGAATTTTTTATCATATATTCTATGAACTTTGTACTTTCAAGAATAATTCTACTCTTACACTAACAGAATACTCTAAAAATGTATTTATCTTAGAACATTCCCACAACTAAATAATTTAAAATTTGCCTGTGCATATGGTTAAAAGCAAGACTTCCTTAGTCAATATAAAACAAAAAGAAGCCCCAAACCATGAAAAAATAGCTGCTATAATTTCCCTCCCTCTCTCCTTTCAAGATACTGTTATTTTCATACAAATACATTTTCCATATGTTTGTCTACTTTTTTGAGAGTATTCTATTCTTAGAGATCCTGATGAGAAACCAGATAACTCAAGTTGTTTGAAGAATGATAATTTGGTCTTTATCTCAGATGTATGGTAAACTGTTCAGCTGTTCATTATTTCTCACAATGAAAAATCTAGAGAGCCCTCAATGCAAGTTTCATGTAGCAGTTTTGGAATAAACAAAGGAAATACTTTATCATATCACGCCTGTAATTAAATTGTGGAACTCATTGCCACAAGATGTTTCAGGAGCCAACAGTGTAATTAGAATCTTAAAAGGACTGTGGTCAGCCCCATTTTCTCTATTGAACACAGAAGTCTGGAGCCTTCATCCCAGGTAGTCCCTCGGGCTCTTACTGCTGACAGAGCATGCCAGGAGAAAGGACACTCTAGGCATGCCAGTCCCTCCTACTCATGGCTGTTGAAGGAAGAATGCTGGACCTGGTGAATCCTTGTCCTGATATGATCTGCTGTTTTATGGTACTTACATTGGACTGAATTCAGGTCCAGCATTGCCTTAATTATTTCCCCTGTCTTTCACTGAATACCAAAAAAAGGGAAAATTAGAAGAAAAAAACCCCTATTTAGCTGATTTGGTATTTTTTCTTTTTTTTGCTTTTTTTTTCCCATTTATTTTCTTTTTTTCTGTCTCTGGAAAAATGCAAAAGGAAGTTGAGTGTGAGGCAAACATGTATCATGAGGTTACTTATTCTTCTAACAAGGCGTGAGGTTTTAGACATAAGCAAGTCCCTTTCTATTCTAGCAGTCTATAAGGGACAAATTTAGTCTTTTATTCATTATGTGAAGAAAGGATTGTTTTGACATTGTTTTCTGATTTTAATATCTTCTTCATATACCCTGCACTCCATTTATGTGCTGGAACCAACCTGGTCCTGTGGAATCGTGAACAGAGATAAGAGGTTAAATATATTTTTTTACCATTTGCAGTTTCTGAGATCTTCCCTGATAGGAAAGTATTTTTCCATCAGTAACTTTGAGAGAAATCAACTCTTCTCCTAATCTTATAGGTAGTGTTTCCGGCTAAGAAAAATCCTGCAGCAACAGAGAAAAAAGCAATTTGACCATACAAGTTTCTTCTATTTCTAGATTATACAGAATAATAATTCTCTAGGTGCCATTAAGGGAAGCAAAAGTGGGTTGACGTTAGGATCTGTGATCTTATGAGGTCCTACTGGGTGTGACATGTTCAGCACATGTCATCACTTCTGATTCTGTTCCTATAGTATGATGTCTACTATATTTTCACTTCAGCTCTTTGGTTGATTTTGCATTATTGTTTTTTAACTTTGCAAGCTAGTGAAGTATACACCAATAAAAAGTAGAACTCAGTGTAGAAAATATCAATCCTATGCACAGTAGTTGGGACATTGGGTTTTCTCCTACTGACTGACAGATCCAGTTCTTTATGAGACTTCTCTTAGTAAATATCCTAATTCTTCTCTTCACATTTTTCATGTCCTTACTCACCGTGTGGCTTATGGGAACTTCACTCATTTCAGTTTCTTCCCACAGCTTTTATGACCCTGAGAATTTTCTTTGATCAGTTTGTAGGATTATATTTTTCTACAAGCTATTTCCTCTGAAATGACAGGTCTCTTCTGCCAACATTTCTGTCATCACTAATAAGGCATAGCATTGGAGAATGCCCTTTTCCACAGTTTAGCACAGTATCATTTGTTCCCTCTCTCTGCTCTTCCTTAGTAATACACGGACTGAGCCAGAGCAACTGACCTGATGGTTTCATCATCCGGGATTGCAGACCTGTCTTTTCAGTCACAGTACTTGTAGTATCTGGGGATCAGGGTCAATATCAGTCCTTGGCAGAGTTTTTACATTTCAGGGTACTATCTTGTCTGCCTGATTTACTGATAGTTTCTCAGGAGCTGACAAGAGTGAGCCTCAAGTACATTTTCTTCAGCCGTAGCAGTGGAAGAAAATGTTAGTTGGAGCAAGCAGATTATCTAAACAGAGCCTGATGAGTCTGTGTCCCTGCTCATTGATCTTTCTTAATCCACGTTTGCTTAATTCATTCTAATCCATGACCTTTGCTCCCACTTTAGCTTTGCAGTGTCCCACATTCAGCAGCACATCAGGCCTCAGCAGAGTGCCAGTGCATTCTCCAGAAAATTGTCATCCTTGGCCGTTGTCAAAGAGAGGGGACCTGGGCAGCAGCCAGGTTAACTGGTGTTTCTTTACAGAAGATTAAAATAATAACAGATGTAAAAGGATTATATCTTGTAAAGATTAGAGTTCTCTCCCTATATAGGGGTGCCAATGCTTTCTTGTGTTTTAAAAATTGTCTTTGAAATGATAAAATAAATGGCAGTTGAATGGTAGAGCATAGCTAATGCATCAGCTATTATAAATCAGTATGAGATAGTGCCTTTGAAATAACAATATCATCAGAAGTGAAAAATTCAGCTCATATGTTGTAATGAAAAAGTTTGTGAAACAGAGAAAGCTGGACACTTTGATGACACAAAAGCATAACTTTACTGAAAAAGTAAAAGACAGGGATGTATAACTTCATATTTTTTTCTAGATTCCACCAATTAACATAAATTAGCTTTTTTATTACAAGGTTTCTCCCATATTAGGACATAACAATAAAATACTGTATTATATAAAAACTTTTCAGCTGACCTTTCACCTTGGAAATGCAGATAATTTTCACTCCAGAGCAGAAATGTGAATCACTATGTACAGACGACTTAAAACCAGAAAGGTTTGGTTGGTTTTTTTTGTTTGTTTGTTTGTTTGTTTGTTTTCATATAGATGCTTTGCATTCTTTAGCATCCATTTGGGATACACTCCTTGGAATCTCATTTATAAATTATATACTCTTCTGCCTGCCTTCATTTGCAGAGTGTATCGTATACAAAATGATTGTGTAGCTTTGAATCTCTCCAGTGTTCTTTAAACAGGTATTAACTTATGCATCTTTAAGCACATTGAACTTAGAACGAGACCGGGCCAACCAAAATTGAAATCGATAATTAAAAGAAACACAGGTAGAGCTGGAACAAAGGAACAACAAATAGAGATAAAAATGTTAGACAAAATGGTTCTGAAAAGTTACATGCAACGACTCTGCAAGCCCTGGGGTTGTTGCACAGCAACTTGAACACATAGTACTTCATGTAGAAAATAGAAAATGACACTTGCCAGAATCTGACCTTGACAGAAATATTTAAGTAATATTTGTAGTATGATCAAACAACTTCCTTATTATTTTAGGCAGTAAGAGGTTTTCTAGAAAGCTCTGTCTGCTAGTTTTTATTATGTTCTGTGTTTTCATAAATGGAAGGAGAGGAGTATTGGAAATATATTGCATTTATTTTTTAACCTTTTTTATCTAGGTTCTTGTTTGGTCTGCATTACATGAGCGTCTGAGCAGTTTAAAAATATGAATTCCTTTACTTTTGCAAGGATAAATATTTATTGTCATAAGAAAGAAAACAGAAAGCTGAGGCACAAAGAAACTAGAAGCAAGATCTTTAAAGGTATTTAGGAATCTAGACGACAAACTGGGCAGAACTGAGATGTTTCAGTCTAAGAAAATGGCAGGATGGCAGACTCAGAAGTTTTCTCCATTTAAGATAAATTATTTTTAAATTTAATATCTTGTTACTACATATGCCAAGGAGATTCACCATATTGATTGTGCTGGGCAGAAAGGATATGCAAGATTTACTAGTAATATTTAGGCTGGCACAGATGTAGATTCTTCTGTACTGTATCCTATCAGTTAAATCACTTTTGCAAGAAACAATTCCTTTGCCATGTTAGTCTAGAGGACCACCAACCCTGTCTCTTGGAAAGGGAGGACCTAGGTGATGAATCTGGAGGTCCCTTATCACTAAGCCTCTTTTGTATTTTATGCTCAAGAACAGAAGCATCATGGTACCAGAAGAAAAGTAAGGGAGAAGAAACTTGGGCGTGCACTGGGTGTTCATTCTTATTTCTACTACCTACTTCTGTAGCCTTATTTCTAATTTCCTAGGCACTGTGAGGACAAGCCTGTCTTTTAGCTTCTTTTCCCTGGACTGCTTCAGCATTCAAATCTTTGAGATCTAATGTAAAATTCATAAAAAACAACAAGATCAGTTTTTATAATTACTGTCTCTCAGGTCTATGCCCTGGCCCTTAAACTGCCCTTTCAGATTTCCCCTTGACTCATTTCCTACCCCCATGATTCTCATAATCTTGGATAAATATTGGCTGTATCTCAGCAGCTGATATGATGGGATTCCTTTATTGTTTTGCATTTCCCCATGGTCTGTAATTTGAAAGGTATATGCCTAACAGGTGGGATCTCTGTTGCTTGGATAAAAGTCATAGGACCCCTTTCTTCCATTTCCTTCTTGGCTCCTGCCTCACCTACTGACTCTGGTTTGGGATTTTTTTGGTTGATTGGGTGGGATTTTGTTCATTTTTTTTTTTTTTTTCCCCTGAAACACCTGTCATTGCTATGAATTGCAATTGGCATGGTTACCCCTGAGATTTAAAGAGAAGCAAGAGTGAGAGTTATAGCACATAACCACCTCACTTAGGTACCCAACCATCTATAGATATTTAAAATGAAGGACTTAATTATTAGGACTGGAGTTGCCTTAGGTTTTTCCATAGTTAGTACAGCAAAACAGGCTTCTCTAGAGACAGTTTCTCTCACTGGGAGTGAAAGAGTCTCCAGAGCGATTCTATATTCAACCTCTTAAATCAGGTTTTAAAATTCTAAAAATAAAAAGTTTGTTAGACATTTGAATCTAGGTGAGCTGAATTCTACTCATATTAAAAAATGACTTGACTTTTTTATATTTATTGTGTATTAATTATCCTACTATTGATCCTTATAGAAATGTCGAATTCCAGTGGCTTTCTTGTAGTTCATTAATGTTATTTGTGTATGAGGTAATTTGTTTCTCCTGCTCAATTTTGGTCTTAGTATGCTGACTGCCCGTGATTTTAAAAATGTTTGTACCCAAGTTCTCTTCTGACCCAAGCACTTCCTTCCTAAATTAAATCAAATCATGTTGCAGTGGATTGCACACCCCAAAAAATGTTTTTGTAGACTTTACAAATTAGAGGGGTTTTACTCCCCCTGCCCTGACCAGTCTATTATTGTCTGCCAGGCTGGTGAACTTCCTACACTCCCATGCCCTTCATCCCTGCCTCAAAATAAGTGACACATGGCCACATTTTCATGCTGTAAAAAAACATTCAGCTGGACCGAAACACAATTCTCTCATTATTTCTGACACGCTAATTTAAACTGCTTTTCTCAACCCTCACATCAATAATTATATATATACACACATACACACTGAAACAGATCAACAAAAACATAAATATGTATTTATTTACACACTCCCTCTCTCTTTCTATTTAAAAATGGACCCTTGTATAAACCACACTAGGCCCAGAAAGGATCTAAAGCCAAGAATTGCTCATGCAAATACAACTAATCTGCCCTAGAGGAGACTGTTTCTGAGGCTGGCTGCCAAGCTTCCCTCCCTGGGGTGGATGCAGTTAGAAGAGCAGATCTAGTCTGATTTACTACAAACTGTACCCACAACTTTTCCATACTAGAGTATATTGCGTGTCACCAGGCTGTTATTTTGTTCTTCTTCTTCTGTTTTTTTTTTTTCATGTACCTTTCTCATCACTTTATTGTAAACTCTTTAGAGTAGGGCTTATTTTTACAAGAGGCTTGTAGAGAGAGCCCCTTTCCATTAAGCAAGACCATAAAAGCAATGCATTAGCCCCACCTAAATTATCTGGAAACTGCTTTAATTCGCCGAAATAAATATACATATAGTGTATTATACATAATGTAATTATTTGAGGAAAAAAAGTGCTTTAAGAGATACAAAGGCTAGACGTTTTTTGGGATTTTTATGTGTTGTTGGTTGGTTTTTTTTAATAATTCCAGAAGAAAATTTATGTAATACTTCACTATACACAATCTAATTCATAATTATTTCCTTCAAAAGATCTTTATGGATACTTACATACATTGAACATGAATGCCTGTAGGGCTGAGGAAATCCAACTTCATTATTGTGGATTTCTTTTAAGCATTCTGGAACCATAACTTAAATTTTTGCATTCTTAGAGTAAAAAAAAATGAAGGCAAACAATAAATTTGCAACAAAGTTAAAAATATGAGACACCTCTTCTGTATGCATACTGTTTGGAAAATATTAGCTAATTATATTTAACACAGAATGAGAACATAATTCCCGCTGTTTTGACAAGTAACAAATTGCATATTATCACCTTGTAAATAATATTATTAAAAACAGTTGTCCTTGTCTGTAGTCTCTTCTTTGTAAGAAAAAAATTAATTTGAGGCCTGTCATTCACAAGATGTGCATTATAATATCACAGCAACAGTCTAAAGATACTGAAAAGTGAAAATCCTGTACACCCTCTGCAGAGGGAGAAATTTGGTGCTGTAATAAGAAGATAAAAGTAAAGGTTTGTGAAGTCTATGGTAGCAGCATGATTCCTTGTGATAATCAGATTTTCAGTCATGATTAATTTGACTCAGTTATTCTACTAATAACATTATTTTGATTATAATCTAAGCATAATATTGGTTTCCATTGAGAAATATAAATTGTACATTATTAAGCATTTTTGATTTTTAGTAGTTTACTAATTAAACTGTATTACCTTTTTTATTTTTAAAAAATTCCATGGAGAGATTAATTTTAATTCTTCATGTTTATACACATCATCTTTCATCCAAAGATCCAAAGGTGCTTCACAGTACAGATACTAATTTGTACTCTATGAATGATCTCACAGCAGTCCAATGAGATACATTACTAGCTGTTATTTTTTAAGGCTGTTTTTCAAAGTAAAATGTTCACATCCTTCAGCAGGATATAATAACATGTACATCTACATGTTTGCAGAGTCCTTTTCAAGTCAAGGGACAGCACTTGCTGGTAGCACAAAGATTCGATCCATGCAGTAACCTTACTGAAAGATAATAACTCACATTAAAAGTAGGAAGGCTTTTTTCCATTAGCTTCGAAGGGGTCAGGTTTTCATTTAATAATACATAATGGTAGGAGTGTTAGAGACAGAGATAGAAAGGGAACAGTCAAAATCATCAGGTATTCTATACGCCAGTGAGATGCAGAATGTACTCACACAGAAGTTTGATATGTAGGTTTAGTTGTTTCCCAATTGTATTCTTAATTTTTTTAAAAAGTATGTGTGTAAGAGCGTTACTTCCTTCAAATGTGAGGCAAGACCAAATCCTGGATCAGTTTGGATCTTTAAAGCTAAGAAGCAGCACAGCAGTAAGAACCTACTTTCATGGGGATGATGCAGTGGAGACCTCTGTTGATTACATGTCATTGTTGTAACCACACTTCAGAATTGATGAGTGGTCAAACGAGTCATGACAGCAAGTGTGACAACAGGAAGTTAATACACTGCTACCATACATGGCCTTTACCTTTTTATATTCAGGCACTTTAAAAAAGCAGAGCTAAGTTTTACTTTTCTTTAAACAAAAATGATTTCTAGAGTAATTTATTTTTCACTTTTAAATCCACATTTAAACCAAGATAACTGAAACCAGAATGTGGACCTTGTAGTTGAGGGTAAAACTATTTAAAAATGTGCTATAATTGTTAAAGATATGATTAAACCAAACACGATGATCTTAGAAATACTAAAATGAGACTTTGTGTTAATCAGATCTATGCACAGATACAGAGCATGCCCATAAGCCTATGATTTATTGGCATCATGGAGACATGTTCGGTGCCTCCTATGACTGGAATGTTGGAATGGAAGGGTACAGGCTCTTTAGGAAAGATTGGCAGGTGAGACAAGGAAGGGGTGTTGTCCTCTGTATCAGTGACCAGCTGGAGTGCATGGAGCTCTACCTGGGAATGGATGAGGAGCCAACTGAGAGCTTATGGATCAAGATTAAGGCGAGGAGAGGGAGAGGTGGTGTTATAATGCGGGTCTGCTACAGGCCATCTGACCAGCAAGACTGAGCAGATAAGCACCTCTATAGATAGACAGGAGCCTTCACAATTCCTGATCTGAATGGGGAATTTGAACCACCCCAATGTCTGTTGTAGGGACAACACAGCCAGGCATAAGCAATCCAGAAGGTTCCTGAAATGCATTGATGACAACTTCCTTCTCCAAGTAATAGAGGGGTTATGAGGAGAAGTGCTATGTGGGACCTTATTCCAACCAGCAAGGAGGGACTGCTGGGGAATGTGAAGCTCAAGGAAAGCCTTGTCCAGAGTGACCATGAAATGGTTGAGATCCTTAGGGCAGTGAGGAGGGTGTGCAGCAAGCTGACTGCCTGTCAGCCTCACCACAACCCCTGGTAAGGTGATGGAACAACTCATCCCAGATGTCATCTCTAAGCATGTAGAGAAAAAGTTTAGAGAAGTGGATAGTGAGGGGGATTGAGAACTGGCTGAATGGTGGGTCTCAGAGGGCTGTGATCAGCGACACAGAGCCAAGTTGGAGGCCTGTAACTACCAATGTTCCCCAGCATTCAGTACTGGGTCCAGTCTTGTTCCATTTATTCATCAAAAACTAGACAAAGGGACAGAGCACACTGATGTGGGGACCTGTGCTGTGGCCTTTAAGTCCAAACAGCAAAAGCCTCACTCTCCCCCTGAAAGGCAGCAGGTGGGAGATCTCTCTCGGTTAGGGTGAGCGGATTGGCTCCTCCCAAGATCCTTTGTTCCCTCAT
>VZRO01003720.1:921897-935274 GCA_013397915.1 Daphoenositta chrysoptera
CCTCTGGGAACCTTCACGCCATGTAAATAAAAGTTCTTCTGTGGAACCCCATGTGGAGACCCTCCCTCACCTCCTTTATCGCTGCCGGGCTGCGGGGCCGTGCTCTGTGGGAAGGCTGCGGCTTGCTACACCGTGCCACGCTTAAAAAAGGCACTGCAACACACCCTCAGCGAGTTTGCAGATGATACAGGACTGGGAGGAGTGGCTGACACACCAGAAGGCTGTTCTGCCTTTCAGTGAGACCTGGACAGGCTGGAGAGGAACACAATGAAGTCTACCAAAGGCAAATTCACAGTCCAGCACCTGGTTAGGAGCAACTCCATGCACCAATAAAGGCTGGGGGCTGACCTCCTGGAAAGCAGTTCTGTGGAGAAGGACCGGGCATCCTAGTGGATGTGTGTGAGCCAGCAGTGTTCCCAGGTGTCCAAGAAGGCCAGTTTTTTCTGAGCTGCATTAGGAAGAGAATTATCAGCAGGTCGAGAGCAATGATTTTGCCCCTCTACTCAGCCCTGGTGAGGCCTCATCAGGAGTGCCTCATCCAGTTCCATGTTGCCCAGTCCAAGAAAAGGAACTGTGACAGAGGGCCCAGCAGAGGGTTCTGAAGATGATTAGGGGACTGGAGCATCTCCCTCAGGCTGAGGGAGTTGGGCCTGTTTAGCCTGGAGAAAAGACAACTGAGAGGGAATCTTATCAATGCATTTAAGTATCTTACTGGCAGATGTCAAGAGGATGGAACCAAATTCTCTTCAGTGGTGCTCAGTGACAGGACAAGGGGCAACAGGCACAAGCTGAAACACCAGAATTGTCATCTGAATATGAGGAAAAGTTTTTTACTGTAAGAGTGACAGACATGTTTTAATGGAACATGCTGCCCAGAGTGGTTGTGGATTCTGCTCCTCTGGAGATATTCAAAACCAGCCTGGGCACAATCATGTGCAACCTGCTGTAGCAGGGAAGCCGAACTAGTTGATCACCAGAAGTCCCTTCCCATCCCAACCAGTCTTCATGAATCTGTGTAAAATACATGACAAAAGAAAAAAGTGTATGTACCTGAAACAAGGTCCTTGGGTACAGGGCTTACCTCAGGGTATTGCTTAAGGCTCTCTCACTGGAATCAGAGATCAGGTGCTTGGCAACTCAAAGGACTGAGTCAATTATGTTAAAAAAAGGCAGTGGAACACTCATAAAGTGCATGTAACAGCTGCATGAAATGGCAATATGCTATTATTACAAGGAAAATAAAATGGATCATTATAAATGAAACACGCAGAGGATTGTTATCAGCAGAACAATTGTTATGTATTGAGCCATCAGAAACACCCACTTGGAAATCCTTAACAAAATGCTTAACATTTTATAAATAGAATTTCTAGGGAATTTAGAGATCAATACAACTGTCTAGCCACCTTCCACCTGTCTGGAACTGCCTTCCAATAAGAGTAAAAGAGGGAAACAATTTAAGTAGCTTTAAAGTGGAGCTTAATATATTTTTGAATGGATTATAGGAAGCAGGAAATGCCTGTTAGAGCAGAGGATAGGAATCAATGGCCTGGGAGGCCTTTCAGTATCATATCTTGGGCTCCAGAAACTTTCTTTGCTGCCTTTTCTCCAGTAAGCATAGATTCATCACAGAAGACAGGTTTTAACATAACACCCTGTTGTTAAGAAGTGGTAATAGTGGTGTTTCATGAACATTTAATCTTCAAGTAATTCTAATATTAACCCTGCCACAGTGAAGCAGGAATCCATACTTCATGAGTCACTATTTATAATCAACAGCAGAAGTGTCTAAAATCAATAGCTAACATGCAACAGGGCCTTACAGGGAATTAGGACCAGTGTGAAAACAGCAGTTGCTCTTCAATATGCCTGTGCCAACTGAGATCAGACGAAATTTAATCATTTTTTTTCTTTGGTCACGACTAGAATTTACATATACACTCTCAGTAGGAATGCCTATTAAAAGACAAATAATTTCTGGGGTTAAATTCGTGTTTATTCATCTGCCTTACATGCACCTCTAAGGAATATCTACACACAGAAAGAGGAGAAGAAGCCCTCAAGGTCAAGTGGGGATCCATGGGAATTCTTCCTATTCTAGCTGAAGAACAGGGAAAAAAACAATCAATGCAAATTCTTCTTGGCTGATGTGCCGCAAGTTTCCCATTATGGTAATTAGTGACACATGAACACTGTTAGACTTTGCTGCATGTTATATCCCTTAATGCTCACTATTTGCTGTAGTGCCCAGAGGCCCTGATAGGAACACAGAGCCAGCACAGCACAGCTGGGAGGCTGACAGGGCTGCAGGAGGAGGAAATGCTGCTGCTGGTTTTATAAAGGGACCCAAGCATCTCTTGTTCCCCGCATCTCCTGTAGTGGCTCCAGCTACTGAAATGGTGTGAGGGAGCAAAATGATTACCCCTGTTGGGCTCAAGAGCTATGTGCACACAGTGCTGCACCTGGGGGCTTTGATCTGTCCGTGGCATGGGAGTCCTCTCCTTGCACTGTCCATAATCAATAAGCACTCATTCTTGAGAAAGACTTTATAGCGGATGTGAGGAGTAACGTGAAAAGTATTCTTTTTTTCTTATCTGATTCTAAATGTTTCAGTTGTCATTCAGAAGCAGCTCACCCACATGTATATGTGGCCCTTGTTATATTGCCAGGGACAAAGAGACTTTGGACAATCTGCTGTGTAAAGGCTGATTGTACAAGTTTAAGCTGCCTGAGGGCTGCTTTAACTTATCTTACTGATTTTTCTGAAACTCAGGGAGAGAGAAGACTCTGTACGAAAACTGATTCATTCTGTTCATCTTATTTTTCTCTTTGCCTCTTCTGAACAGCCACCAAACCCTCTGTCTGTTGTTTGGTAGCTATTAAAAGTATTTTACCATATTCACCAAAATACTTTTCTGAAATAATTGATGTGTACATCATATAGGTTAGAGAAACTATGGATCAAATGCTTGGCTGAAGATTAGAAAACTGTTTTATCTCTTAGTCTTAGTTAATTAAGACTTCCCTTCTAAGCTTATGCTTGGTACTCCAATACAAGTGTTAGAAGTTAATCTTTTAAGTCTAACTATTCACCTAGTCTTTCCTTATGTCAGGGAGACAGAAGGCATCATCAAAGATTTATCTAATTCTGTAACAGACATTTAAGACATTTCAGATAAACTATGCTCATGAGGTTCCTTTTTGTTCTTGTAGGTCTAGGCTCAATAGGTTACTTTGTCTAATGTTAAAATGTGTAGGATAGACAGTATAAAGAAGTGAAATGTGATTTACATGCTTCACCCAATAAGGGTGAAATAAAATGCTGGGATTTAAAGGAAAGATTTGCCTAGATGCTTTCAACCACAAGCAGATGGTTGGTATTTTAATGTAAATGTAATATAAAGACATAGTAGCCAAAAATATTGGTGTGTAGCATGAGCAAATTGTGTTTCAGCAGATAGACATAATGAGTCAGTAATAAGAAATTATGTATCTGATAAAATGGTCAGCTTCATATATTAAAAAAGGCAGAATGAGGATTTTTTTGCATAAAAATTCCTATTTCTAGAATTATATGCTCCTGAAATGATGGAATAAATGCTATCAGAATGTTGGTTGCACAGCTACTCTTTCTGCTATTTTAAACTACAGAAAAAAAAAAAAAAAAACCCAGACAAAGCAACCAACCAAACAAAGGAAAACCCCACAAAAAAGCCCTACAAGCCCAAACCCACCAAATAAACAAATATTGGGTATTACATAGTTAGCACTTTATGTATATGCAATTTCATTTAAAATGTATTCGTTTTATCAGCGCATGCCTTTATGCTGTATCAATTCAGAACCAATAATTCAAATCCAGAAAATCCTCTTTGAAATGTGCATGCCACATGGTAAACTTACCTGAACATATTTAATGAAGAAAAATGTTCAATTTTGAATGTACACTATGAAGTTGGCAGCTTTTTCTATGTTATATAATAGCTTAAAAATGCACCTTAACACTTCTATCTGATTAGTATGAATGATTCAATAAAAACACCTTAACTGCATAGAAACTGGAGATGATATAGCCTAACCCAGCTGTCATGCAATTTATAAATACAGAAGCAACTACCCACATCTGTTCTCCTATTTTCTTTTTTTCAATTTAAGAGGGAAATTGACCTTACAATCTTCAACGTGACTTCAGGTCATTGTTATTAGTGATGAGAAAATGCTGTGCTCTTCTTTTGACTGAGTCTGGCAAACCTCCCAGATATTTTACAATCACAGTATAAAAGCTCTGAAATGCTGTACAATATTTTATTTTTTTCAGGTTTAGGCACTTGTTGTAGTAGTCTGTACAGCTGGCAAATAAAAATCTTTTTGCAGGAAATCTGTGTTTTGTTTTTTTTTTTTTCTTTTAAGATTATGCTTCTCCTTTGAAACCCTGAATTCTAAAATAACTTGGCTGGAATGAATAAGTTACTAGGTGTTCCTTTTAGACAAAGCAGTTAGTAATTTCCATTTAGGGATCATGGGTAAGGGAACAGTATTATTATTTTTCAAGTTTCAGGAAGAACAGAGATTTGTGTGTAAAATTAGAGTTGACTTGAGGCTCATTCTCAAGAAAGCACAGATCCACAAACACAGAAGTGTTTCTGTTCTCCCTGCATGCAGGAAAGAGAAAATCCAGCTTTTTTTTTCAGTATAATTCCCATTAACTACAGTATTATTCATGTATAATCCTGTTTAAATTTTTTGATGTCTAAGTTAAAAAAAATCAACAGTTTAAGTACCCCAATAAAAGAAATTTATCATAATTCAGCAGCATCCAACAGATCTCCATAGGAACTTTTTTTACTTCTTATCTTCTATCTGCAGGAATTCAGGATCCACGCATAAGTCTTGATGTTTAACATAATAACTAGCAGACTATAAGAACTGAAATAAAAATTGATGAATATGTTTATATTCAGATGGGATACAAGGATGCTGCTCCTGGGGGCTGTGTTCTTATCTCCACTTTGTTAAACTGTTCTGTTTCACATGGTATTAAGAGAGAAAGATATTCTTCCTGTATTAGCTGGTTAATATAGCACACACACTCATATGATTTTTGAACTGGGACTGGGATTGAGTTTTCAAATTTTTCTCAACACTTAGGCAAGAGAATCATGCTTAGAAACTTTCTGGGGTAAAATGAATGTTTAACAATCCTTAAAGAAGACAAACAACAATTGCAAGAAAAAGTTACTCTTTATCTTTCCATTAAAACAGACTGTTGTTCAATGAGCAGTTCTGATAAATTTGAGCAGAAATATTAAAATAAATTTTCATTCATGTTACATTTAACAATGCAAAACTGAAACCTGCTTGCTTTTTTGCTTTTTTTTTTTTTTTTTTTAAACATTGTTGTCATCTAAACTGGTTATTTTATGAAGTCTTGACAATTTCTTTAGAAAACAACATAAGCTACTTTGGATGTCACAACATTCCTGCACTTGTCCCTCAAGGAAGAGGGGAGGAGACTAAGATATACTGTAGATACTGAGGAAAGCAGATTAATTTACCATAGGCAAAATTTTATGTCTCTTTAACCAACCTCATTGGAGAAAGGCTGGATAAACAGATAGGCTTTGTGGCACAATTTTAAGGCTTAGCAAATTCAGTGCTGTTGAACTCTAGGGGTAGCAAGACCAAGGATTCTTTGCTGAAAAAAATCTGCAAAGAGTCATCACAACTAGTCATCTCCCATTATAAAATAAGATAGCCACCTATCTAAAATATGGAGTTAATACAAGGAAGCAGAAAATTTCATGGTGTCATACAGGAACTTAATTATATAAGCTTAGGCAGAGGTGGGAGAAAGAATATTTATTATTCAGCTATTTACCAGGAAAGTTTTATTATAATCATGAAATGTAGTAGTAATGTAGCAGTATAGACAACGCCTCATTTGTAAAAGACCTTAAAACTATAGAAAAAGGGTTTGTTTTGTAAAATGAATAGAGGACTGACTACGCATTGCACAGTACCTTTATTACTTTTCCCACCATTAGCTGTTATTTGATAACCCTGCTGTTAATAAGACAAGGTCTGACTTAAGCCCTACTTTGGTTTAACTGCCATAGCAATTCTTCTAACTGACTTTCTGCAGCTAATTTTTTTTTTTTTTTTTTTTTTTTTTGTCTGTAAAGAGTGAAACCATTGTTTTCTACAGATAGAAGAAACAAACAGTTCTACACAGAATTAAATATTTGTGTTACTAAGTTAATGTCATAAGGTAGAGAAATAGAGTCCTGGTACAACAGCACAGGGCTTGGGAAATGGGGACACAGGATCTGGCATAGGGATGCACATGAGATGACAGGGGATGGGTCACAGGGTGGCACTTCAGACCCTGTGGTAATAAATCACTCATGGTTGATTACAGAAATGCAGATCTGGGAAAAACTGGTTTTAGGGATAAAAAAAAATAAAGAAATAGTATCTACTATATGTTAAAAGTACCATATAAGTAAATTTGGAAGTAAGGTAGAGATACAGTTCAATAGAAAACACTCAGTGTAAAAGTAAGTTAGCAAATACAAAAATGACCCTAAGTGAACCATACAGTGAAGAGGAAGAAACCATGAATGTAAATATCATATTGCTTCCACTGAAGGACTCCAGATGCTGACAGTTTACCATAACAATGGCCCCCACACATCCTCCAAGAAATTAAATGTGAAGTGTGAAGTAGAAGGAGGCAAAGCAACAAGTTAAAAAAAGTCAGAACCAGACCTGTTCCATATGGTCTTCATTGTGCTACTACTGCTTTGGATAACCAGTTTGAATGATTAGAGTCAGAAATGTTTCTAAAATGCTTTAGTTGCATACTAATTTTTCCTTTTAACATTCTTGCACTGGGAAGCAATGGGAAAAGACCCACGCTAACATAAAAAGTGTGATGCTATCACTTAACATTTTTCACAGAGTCATAGATATGTAAGTTTCAATTGTTTAGCCACAGAGAGCTGGTTGCTTGGGCAACACAATGGATTTGAAATTTAGATTCCTTGATTCTGCAACAAATATTCTGTGTAATCCAAGAATAGTCACAAGTATTTCATTGTCCATCTGTTAACTTTATTTCATTCCACCTTTGTCTCTGGTATTTTTTTTTTCCTTCAGATCTATGACAGTGGGTTTTGTTGTTTCTTTGGGGGGATTGTGTGTGGTTTTTGTCTGTTTCTTTCTTTCTTTGGTTTTATTTTCTGTGGGTTTGGCTTTTTTTTTTTGGTATGAGACTGATCAGGAGGACAATTTACTATTGATTAGCTTTGGAAAGTGCACAGAAGAAGAGTAGATGACTACTTATCATCTGGTGTTCCAGCAATACCACTAAACATCCTATTCATCAACCATTCTTAAATATTTTTGCTATTGAACAAAGTTTTTTGAAAGTCAGGGTTTGAAGGCAACACCTCTATTTTTCTTACATCTTCCCTGACAAAAATCTGTTTCGCCTTGAATCCAGACATGGGGTTGCTATTTCAATAATGATGGCAACAGTGAACGAATTATGATAAAATTTGTGACTAAAGAATTTAATACTGAACTATACTAGGACAAAGAAGCAGGTTATTAAAACAAATTGGGAAAAAAATAGTTCTTATTTTAACAAAATCTTCTAAGAAAATCAAAACAAAGTAAAAAGAATATTTTTGTAATGCAGGTGTTCAATAGGTTTTTTATAGCATTTGAGATAATTGATGTCCACTTTTTATTACCAAAAAGAAAATCAAATGCAATATGTTCAAAGGAACTAGAATGAAGGATCCATCATTAAGTGAATGAGACACTTTGATTATCCATGGGTCATTAGTTCAATATGCTTTAATGGCTCCTAAAGAGCTGTTGCACATTCTGAGAGTACTTACTGACTGCCTTAGCTTATAAATGCATCAATACAGAAGAAAAAAAATATCAATATTAGAAAATCATCTTGGTAGGTCTATAGCTGATTCAGAATATTTATGTCTACTTTTCAGTTATTATAGTCATAAAATACCTATGTTTTATTCATGGCACCAGCTATTGGTCATAATGACATGACACAATCATTGTTTGCAATTTTTACTCTTTCTACATTTTTTGAAATTTATACCACATAAAATCCATGTTGTCAACTTGCAGAAATTATATTGGCTCTTTTAATGTGCAGGTTAGGTGGATTTTAAATGGCCATGTGTAAGAAAATAGTCCAGAAAATTCCTGCTCACTAATCTGGGGCCTTTTAGGGGTCTTTGCTTTTCAGTATTTTAGAGGCATCCCTCCATTTTTGGTGGGAGATACTTCGATGCTAACATTGATACTATGGGCAATACAAGCCAATTGTTTTCTGCAATCTTGTGTTGCTTCACATGAATGTGGAACATATTTTAATAAGGAGCTTCAGTCTACTTTATTAACTTTTTCATCTGTTCTGACCCACCTCCAGATCATTCTTCTACAGTTATTGCACTATGGTACATACAAGCTCACTGAAAAAAAATATTTTTTTTGCTTTCAATTTCCTTTTATGTCCATTTCTGCCCTAAAAATTATTAAATGGGATATCTCATGACAGAAAACACCTTAGCTGGGGAAAACATGCATAGCCATATGTCTTTATGATATAAAAAAGATAACATTAGCATTTTCCTAGGTAAAATAAGTCAGCAGTTGCACACTGAAGTGGTGAAAATCTTTTCATGGGATCATATGATTGAATTTTGAAGAGGCCTCAAGACGCCATTTATTTCAACCTCGTGCTTGGATCAGGATCAGCTTTTAGACCAGACAAGGTTACTCAAAACTTTGCCTAGCTGAGTCTTGAAGATCTCCAAGAATGGATGTATGACTTTTTTGGACAACGTGTTTCCCCACTTGTCTTTATCCTGAAAAAGCTTTTCCTGACATGCAGCCTGAAACTCTCATTTCAAATTACACCTACTCTCTCTTGCCCTCCCATACTGCACAGCTGTGAAGTTCCTGGCTGCATCCTCTTCATTAACTTCCTCATAAGAAAGGGAGGAATGCTGTTAGCTCTCCCCAAAGCCATCACTTCTCCAGGCGGAATGAGCACAGTTCCCTCAGCCTATATTATTTTGATACTATTAACTATATTTTTAAAATTTGTAAATACGTTCAATAAACCTTACTTTTAAAATCATTGGATTAACATGCAACAGCCTTAGGCTTAGATTCAACAAATGATTTATGAGCTTACCTGCTGTGAAAGCTATTACCATCTAATGTTAGCAGTTAGAAGTTGAAAGCATAAATATTTTGTTGGATCTGGGCCATGGCATTTTCCTTGCTTGTTCTCACTTTGCCCTTAGTCATACATCTATCCAATTACAGTTAATTTTATATTATACGCTGTTCATGCAATCTTTTTCCCATATGTCCTTTTTATTCATACCAAGTAATGCACTGGCTCCTGAAAGCATGTGTAGCCTCAATCAGCAATACATGATTTGGCCTCAGCATAATAGGCACCCACAGGATATCTATAAATTCCTCATTATGTCTCTTCTCTCCAAGTTCTGCCAACTTCTTCCTGTTCTTCTTCAGCAATTCATCAGCTCCTTGTTCATGTCTCAAAGGAGGTATCATTTTAATACTTTTTTATCATTAACAGTTCTCCAAGTCTCTTGTTGTTACCCCTAAGACTACTTCCCTCAAATCTATCAGTCGCGGAGCCATTATTCCTTCTACTTTCTACATGTCTAGCCATCGCTAGACTAGTTGGTTTCTCAATCCTGGATCTTCTTATACAGATTTTTCTAGGACAGCTTATCAGAAATCAGCAAGAATAAATGGCTTACATCAAGTCATCTTCTATGGTTGTCAAGTGTCATGGCCTTTCAAGAGGACCACTTTATGTCCTTCCTGTTTCCTGCTGGAGAAAAGGAACTTAATGGCTCCACTTATTAGCTGGCCAAAAAAAAAGGGATTTCCTGCAACAGCACTGTGCAGTTGTTGTGAGTAGGACCCTACCTTCTCTTTCTTCACAACTGAAATGAAGGTGATATTAGTTGGAAGAGGCAAGACAGAAATGTGATTGATATAGCATACAGTATAAATATCCTGGATCATTAGGGGAAAAGGTTATGACTTTGTTTGTTAGTCAATTTGTTTGTTTTAAGCATGGAGGCTTTTGTAATTGGACAATGTACTTTTTATGTCTGAACATGAAAACACATTATTATCAGCAGCATATCCTCCCTTTTTGATATTAAAGCTGACTTCCTTTTTCTCCCTGCATGCTTACACAGTCCAAAATCTGAACCTTCTCTTTCAATTTTTACTTGCTTGTAACTTCTCTGTTCTGACATAGAAGAGGAACTTGTCCACATTACTCCAGGTATCAGCTGAATCGATGTAGTAGTCCATCTCTCTCCTACTACTCTGTACTGGCTGCTGATTACCACACTGAAGTTAGACACGTGTACCTTGGGATTGCTAGCCTTTTTCTATTTCCCAGCAAAATATATAACAGTTGCTGTCTGTGGCAGGAAGGATTGTGAGATTCTCATTTCCCTTAATTTATGACAGGGTTTCTCTGCACACAAAGAATGACCAGATACATGAAGGAATTACAAGCCCTCTTGCCCAGGTATTCAGGAGCAACTGAGAAAAGACCAGAGATGGGAAGGATCCCCACTATCCCTAACTGGAAAACATTTTTGTTTTAGGTTACAATGTAAGATGTAACCAAAAATATATATTCTATCACCCTCTGTTAAAACAGGTGGGGCAGGGTTCTTTATCTCTTCCATGACACATCCCTGATGACTCTCTCCAGAGGGACATCTTTTGTTAACGGGCCATCCAGCCTCACTGCATGACTCTTAAATTTACACCATCCCATTGTGAGATGCTCCGTCCATGGGGAGGAACCAAGCATTCCTACCTGGATATAATCTGAGGTTTGGAACCCCACAGTCAGTCCTTACCTGCTGGATTCCCAGAGGACAAGAGCTCCATAACCACCACTGGACCTTCAGAGGAAGACCAGACCCTTCTACAGGATCACAGCTTCAACAGGACCACATCTGTCACTTCAATGGGACTGTCATTTAATGGGACTGCTACCACCACCCTGACTGACAGGTGTTGGGTTGTATCCTGACTCTGCCAGGTTAAGCCAGTACTTCTGTATTATTGCCTTGTTATATGTACTAGTAAAGAACTGTTATTCCTATTTCTCATGTCTTTGCCTGAATGCCTGTTAATTTCAAAATTATAATAATTTGGAGGGAAGAGGGTTACATTTTCCATTCCAAGGGAGGCTCCTGCCTTCCTTAGCAGACACCTATCTTTCAAAACCATGACAATTTTGCACTAGCAAAGATATAATGTTGTTCAATTCTCCTTAGAAAAATGTAGAGAAAAGGCAGAGTAATATGGTATTATCCGAGGAAAAGAACACAGGTTCAACTCACAAGCTAGCTTTCCAACTTTTTCACTCATTTTTCCCAGTACATTTTTCATTTAATTTCAAACCACTTAATTAAAAGTGCATGCTTTTGTGACTCTGGCCTGTGTTTTCATGCAGGCTCTGTATGGTACAGCTGATACTAGCCCAGTGTGAACTGCTGTTGGGTCTACTAAGGAGACACGGTGTAGTGTGATGATGTTTGTTTCTGCTGAGATTTAATGGCTATTTGACTTGGCAGCTGCTTTCTAAGACATGGTTCTCACAGGGGATCTCTCCATTTCAGCAGCCACAGTATAGGCTTCCTCTCTGGTACCGAGTGTCAAACATCTGCTCTCCTCTTATCTTTCCCTTCCAGTTTTCCCTGTCTCTGGCATAGTTTACTGCGGGACAGAAATGTCCTGTTTACCCCTTCAGGATTGTGACAGCAGCTTTTTCTTGCTTAGGCCCACTATGAATAGGAATTTGTAGATATTCCAGAAAACATGGGTAACTACTGTGACATGCACTTTCCATCTTTGCCACTATTGCATTCCTACTATTGCATTGCCCTCCAAAACGATCCTTTGAGTGCCAGGAGTGATCCTGACAGTGCCACAGGCACCATCACCTGCTGAAGGGATGAGTCAGCTCCAATATTCTAATAGTACTTATTTTTGCACTCATTTGGCTGCATTTTTACTCCAGTTCACCTCCCCATTTCCTAGCATGCTGCATTGCTCTGTTCTAATTCTGCCTTCCTTCCCTATACAGCTTACTAAAATGGAGCCCAGGACAATTAATTGTTTGTTTAGTTTTTAAGTTTTGCTAGTTCATCAGAGAATTTAATAGAAAGAGATTGTCAACTTAAACTTCTATTTCTTTTCTCTAAGGGTCTGTGTGCAGGACCCAATTAAAATTTTGCATTACTTGGTCCCTACCTTGCTATTGATAATTTTCTCTCAACTTCTCTACTGTATTTTTGAGAAGGAATTTCATTCAATATACCTTAACTTTGTGAGCAAACCTCTAAATGGAAATATGTGTGTGTATTTTATGAGGAGAAAAATAGGTTCAGCTGTATGTGGAGATTTTAGTTTAATGTTTCTTCAGGAGTTGTTACTGTTTCTTTCATAGCCCATACTTAATCTCCTTTTCAGCCAATTAAGTCATCAAAAAAACCTGTAAAGAAATGAAATACTGCATTTGCTTGCAAGTTATGGCAGTATTTGAGGGCTTGTACAAATATATGTGACTCCATTACATCCTATTAGCAGAAAGAACTCTATCCTCTCCTAGTTGTGTTTAGGACTAGAATTTGGATCAATGGTTGTTGTCCAGTAAACTGATATATGTGAAGGCTCCCATATCTGATAGGCCCAGGCATCTAAGCTTTCAGTGAAGCATAATAGGCAGACTTCCAGATCTTGAGTTTTCACAAATAAAAAACTGTATTCTGAAAAAAAAACCCCAAACCTCTGAGTAGGAGTTTAAGATACTTAAATGCTGCTATGCATGGTAAATCCAGTTATACAGTTTGACACAGACACTGGAGGTAATGGTGAAATGCTGAGCAGATGGAGAAGAGGACATATGTGCCTAAGTGGGTTGTGCAGAAGGGTTTTAAGAAGTGTGTCATGGGCCAAGAGTTGATTTGAGAATAGTGGGGCATCATGCTGGCTTATTGTTTCGTAATGTCAAATTATAGTCTTGACTGATGGATACAGCAACACTTTCCAGTGTTTGGCGTTTATTTTGCTGACATTTTAGTGTGTAGATACAGACGATTTTCGTTAGATCTAGTGTGTTGTCTAAACTTTTGATGAGAAATGTCATAAATCTTCAGAAGAGTTCAGGAAAGGATCCCAGATATTTTAAAGGAATCCACTTAGCTGAATCATTTTAAGATACAACCTATTGGCTCTGTAGGAAAAAAAAAAAAAAAA
>VZRO01003720.1:935280-981778 GCA_013397915.1 Daphoenositta chrysoptera
CCCCCCCCACCCCTTTTTTTTTATTTTTTTTTTTTTTTTTTTTTTTTTTTTAAGATTTCTTCCTTTGCTGTATTGGGTCCTCCACCTGAAGAAAAAAAGAGGTGCCAGGCCTCTCTAGTGACTGGTCACTCTTGGTCTCTGGCTTTCATGGGAAAGAGTTGGTGGACAGTCCTTCATAAAATTCTGATGTTTCAAGTAGAGAAATTATAGTCTAGGAAAAGAATGCAATGGAGCTAGTCCTCTGCTAACTAACCAGAGCTGGGCTAAAACCAGTTAGGTAATTACTGCTCTAATTTTATGTCAGAAATTTTATTCAATATTTTGTATGTTAAATTCATATGCAATTTTCTTGGATCAGCTCAAAGAGAAATTTATAGAGACTACTATTTGTTGAAGTGTTTAAATGAAAACATAGAGAATGGTCACCATGATTACAAAAGGAAGGCATTTCCCAGATATTTTGTCTTCCTTTTTGATTGTGGAGGAAGATGAGTATTAGAATAAATGTTGATGTGATATTAATAATGACAAAAAGGATACATACAGGGACTGAACTCCTCCATAGAATTTGCGTGTACTTTTAAAACTCAAATTTTTAACCTATTCTTTGCTGAAGACAGCATAGCAAAAGGGTGGGTTCAGTAACACTTTAAACTTGCTGGAAATGCTTTACAGTATCTCGCGCTGTGCTTGTCCAGAGACAAGGACTAATTTTGGACTTAACTGGAGTCCCCTGTAGTGTTTTTAGAGGCCAGCACATGGAATTTTTCTCTTTTATCTGATGAAGATGACACAGGCATGATACTTACAACAAAGTCTGTGGGAAGATCTGCCAATATCTGCTGAAGAAAGAATCTCAGCTAAGAACCAGACAACAGGGAAATGCTTGTCTATACTTTTTCTGGCCAGCTTGCATGTAAGAGTCGCAGAGACACAGCATATAGATAAGGCAAGGGACACACATTTACTGCAGAAGTTGGTTTGTCTATTGACGTTGCCTCTGTAGCTGTCTCATCCTGACCGTATGCCAAGGAGCTCCTGGCAGATGCTCAGCTCAGTGAGCCTGCATTGCTTAGCAGCTACAGTTTAGCAAACGCTTGTAAGAGACAGAGTCAGACTGTGAAGCTATTGGATCAGAAGGGATCTAGCTTCAGAGGTAGGTGATGATTCCATTAGGAAAGAAAATGACAGCTACAAGTTCAAACAGGCAAAGCCAGTCTTGTGCAAACCATGCTGATCTTTGGCACGAGAGACAACTAATTAGCCTCAAACGATGGTATGGCAATCAAAAATATGATACCAAAGGGAAAGCTAAAGGTTGTCTTTCAGAAGCAGAAGCAATTTCTCTATAAATACTCAGATGCTCCTAAACCTTAGCTGCACTGCAGGAATATTGCATGTTACAAATGCGATTTTGAAAAGTGATACAAAGTCAAATTATGCGGAGCTCCTGGTTCCAGTTGCTGTATGTGTAACACATGGGTTATAATGAATTGTTAGTATATGGCACAGGATAATTGTCCTGGTTCTAGCCAGAACAGGGTTAATTTTTGCAGTAGCCAGGAGGGGGCATGGCCAGGACCCCGGAGGTTATTCTATACCACCTCCCATCATTTCTGGGGATGGGGGAAGGCTCTTTTCAGGGCCAGGATATTGTTGGGCTCTGCAGTGAGGACTTGTGTGTGAATCACTTGCCTCTCCTGTACACTTTTGTTGCAATATTGTTGCTGTTATTGTCCATTTTCTTACCTCACTACTGTTTATAGTAAATTGTTCTTACCTCAACATGTGATCTTTTCCTTTTGCATCTCCAGTTCTGCTCTCCAGCCCACTGCAGGTGGAAGGGGAGAAGCAGGGTGAAGTGAGCAAGCAGCACACGATTTGGAGTGGTTTCAGTGGGAACACCAAATTGGAGAATATCATTCCTAAACCATCGCAATATTTTCACACACAGTTCAGGATTTTTTTAAAGTAGACAGCTGATTTATGGCAATGATGCCAGGCTGTTCTGCAGGATGTCAATTACTGTTCTTGGAAACTTCCACTGATAGAAATTCCATAATATTCCAAGACAAGTTTCACCCTCTGTACAGATCAAAAGTTTTCTCTAAACTAAATATAGCTTTTTATAATTTAGGAGTGGTATTTCTTGTCTTTGCTTCACAGACAAGGAATTAGGCCTTCATTTGCAACCGTTCCTATATTTCAGAACTGACTTTTTTTGTATAACAAGTTTCCCTAGATTCTGCTTTTCTTACACATTTGCTCAGTCCTGATGAGATAGCGAAATGGAGTCTTTACATGCCGTCAGGGTGGAATTCTTCTCAACTGCATAAACCTAAATGTGTCTGTCACGTCTCTGTCACACACTCACACACACAGCTGAAATGCTGTATTTATAGACAATGGCAATCCACAGGAGTCACTGGAAATGTAAGGCCTGATTTAGCTGCCCACACATTGTTGCCTAATGTCATCTGAAACACCCCATGTGTCCGAAAGATCCAGAGCCTTGGCACTGCCAGGTATGACACAATACCAGTGCGAAACCTGGGCATTCTTGAAGTGGGATCTGGATGTCATGGGATCCAGCCCAGTGTAGCTGCTCATCTGACAGTGTGTATACGCCGAATTTCAGGTGAGCTGAGCAGCCCTCTGGGCTCCACTGGCTGCAGTTATTTAAGACTCCATTCCCTTGCCCACACACAGATGCCAAGGGCCACTTGAGATGCTGTAGCACACCCGAGCCACCCAGATGTGACCTCAGGGTATGACACAGGCCAACGGTGACGTGTTTTTCTGGAGGGCAGGCACCATGCTATGGGGTATATCAAACTGTGCGAGACACCCACTATGAGTAGCTAAGCCAGACAGGTACTTTGGCATCTTTCAGCAGCACTGCTAACTCATTGATTTCAATGTTGTACATGTGATCACCTATATCTACTGTAAAATGCTATTTTATTCTTGTTCCATTTTGAATTGCACTTGAATTGCTTTTTACTATTTTCTCCTCTTCAAGGAATTTTGAATTCCAGCTCTGTGCTTCAATGTGCTTCAATCTGTTCTGAGTTTGGTATAATTTGTAAATTCAATAAACATTGCCTCTATTTTGCTGTCCATATAATTAATGGAAATATTAAGTTATGCAAATTTCAGAACTGACTTCTTTGGAACACCACTTGACACAACCTTCTGTTTTGACTCCACCACACCACAATACCTGTTTTTTCAGTATGAATCTCTAGCTAATTGTACATGCAACTCACAGTATTTTGATATAGATTAATTTTCACTAATTTTTAGTGAGCATATGATGTGTGGCAGTGTCGCACACAGTACTTACATTATAGTATATGACAACAAATCTTTTCTCTCCCTTACTACAGATTGAAGTTTCTTTGAAATTGCATAATTAGTTCTTAAATCTGTTTTGGCTGCTACTTAACCTCTTGGTCTCTTCTGTATCCTTACCAAGAGACAGTCTGTCCCAGAAGTTTTCTGAGTCTGAAAATATAATGATAGCCCTATGACATTCTGGATATTCCTTCTTCTATATAATCTTTGTATTTTTCCTGGTAATAATCTGGAAAGTTAACTGTCCTGCACTAATATTTTTTATTGCTTCACCAGGTTGAAGTTTCTCAGCTTAAATTTCCCCAGGTCTAGATGAATAATTTACAAACTAGGAGGATACGACTTTAATTTCTCAAATATTTGAACTTCATTTTAGTGTTGGTTTGTTGAGTTTTTTTTTTTAGATAATGGGCTTTTAAAAGGCTTTTTTTTTTGTTTTTCCCAGTGTAAATACTATCATTGCACAAATAAGCAAAGATTGACTAAAACAAGTCTGAAAGGATCGTTTATGATTTATCCTTAATTATTTTTTGACAGATGTTTATAAACTTGATTAACAGTATTAATATTGTTAACGGATGAATAATGTCTGGTTTTAAACATAAAACAAGGTTTATATACTTCAAGTGAGGTATTGGAGGAAATAACTAACCTTCTAAAAGTATTCTCTGTAGCAACATTCTAAAATAACAAGCTTGAAAATAGTAAGAAGCATTGCATACATAACACTAAAGTAATGTTAAGGCTGGGCCACGCTTCCTTTAGTTTTTGTGGAACAAAGAGAGAAAGCACAAGAAGAAACCAAGACAGAAATGCCAAGCTGTAATAAAATGGTTTTATCGAAACAGAGCTGCCTGGTGCATACCAGATTCTCCTAAAGATGAAATACAAATAAACAAACAACTGCAGATAACACTACATCATCTAAGCAGACTGGAAAACAAACTGTTGTATGGCCTGGACAGTCTGTTATACAGACTCAAGGCAGATCATAAACAAAAACAAGCTTCTGCAATTTCAAAGGAAAAGCTGAGCCATGATTATATATGCTTTAGAATTTCAATGTGCAGGAAACAAGAAATAGCTTATTAACTCTTGCTGCATAAATACCTCGGGAAGTGTCTTGGTAAAAATAAATCCTTCTGTCCCACTTGTATATGAATTAAGAGCAAAGAAATTCAAACAAACTTTCTATTACATATAAATATTGGGTAATTTGACAATGTTGCCTTTCCAAGTGAACCTTGGGAAACCGATGTCATGGAAATATTCGTTTCATAAGGAAGGAATCACCCATAGGTGATTTTAGTTCAGGAGTGAATCAAGGGATTTTCATTTATATTGTCAGAAACAAGCTGCCGAAGTTACTCCAAAACTTCTGGGTAAATGAAACAGACTGTACATAAATTACCATAAGGTGTTGGAAGAGCTTGTTTCCCATTCTGTATGAGCCCTATCTGTTATAATATTTAAGATCTTATGCAGATAAACTACTCAGTATGTCTCAACTTTTTAATGTCTTGGGAAAAAGGGAAGAAAAATATGTGTAATGTTGTCCTGAATGAAATCTGAAATACACATATCTGAATGACCGGGTACTGTGAATATTAAAGGAATTGGAAAATTCACTGGAAAGTTCACCAAATGAATTTTTTCAGTGAATAATATCAGGGAACTTCTCTTTTTGCACCTATGTGATCATTTGGTTATTTTGCATTAAATGCTTTTGAAAGGGTTGTTTTTGAACTTGAAACTCTATAAATTATTTTAAAATTTCATTAAGGAACTTTCTACTGTTTGCATGGTTTATTTGGTTTTAAGACATAGAGACTATAATACTCAGAATATTTTCATCTCAGTTTATTTCCTTATAACACATTCTGTCATTTGAGTTGTAACATAGGTGGGGAAAAAGGAGTGTTTTAATAATTTAATAAAGGAAAGTTTTAATAATGAGAGCCTCATTTCCCAAGCTTTCCAATCATTTATGACAAAATGATGGGGAAAGAGCTCATGGAAGACAGGGAGAAAACCAAAAGGATATAAAGCTAAGCTGATTCCTCATGCTTTAAAAACATGTAGTTGGGCATCATTTTGTTTAAAAACAAACAGACAAGCAAAATACCTAGTTTCTAGTCCATTGTTAAATATTAAAAATATTTTTAAAGGAGAATTGTTGTTCTCCACCTTGCCCTGTTACTGAGATCAGAAAATTTATTCAACTGCTGTAACATAGTCCTAATATGAACCTGTGCTCTAAGAGAAAATGCAGGTATGCCAAGAATAATATTTTTCAGATAATGCGGTTTTTTTGCAGCCCACAGGATAAAGACTTTCACAGAGAAAAAATCTTAAAATAACATGTATGTATTATTTAATATGTATGCTGTAATATAAAGTATTATTTATATGGTACAATTGTTCTTATTGTTTTATAATTTTCCTTGTTTAACATAAAAACTGAATGTAAATCAAAAGAGGATTAGACGTTATATGTGTTTACGCCATCGGGGAATTTCAATAAAAAATTGAATAAGTTTAGTTTTTAAGCACATGCTTTTTCTTTCATTTTTCTTTTTTAAAATTTTTTTTCCCTGTGATATTTAGTGTCTGCATTAAGGAACAAATGAAAAGAGTTTAACATTATAGTTTCAACATATAGGAAAACAACTTTTAATATAATTGACATTTAAGTAATTCAATAGCTGCTTATATGCCTATCTTCTTGATGGTTGAACTCTGCTGGACTTCTGACTGATGTTTTTTGATTGTTCTGATCAGCATAAACTTGGACTTGATTAATGAAGATCTACAAAGGAAGCCCAATTTCCTGTTGGGGTTCACAATTTACTGCACTAGAAAATTAGAATAAATGTAGTACCTTATAATATGAATTGGGTTCATTAATATTTGATTTATTATTTCTTGGTACATTTTAGCATCATATGATAAATCCATCAATTAACCTTTGCCAAGCCTAATAGGCTTCATTTAAATTTTGTAATTTCATATTTGTCTTGAAATTGCATGCTTATAAATATGTTGAAGTTTGTGATTTATCTAAACAACCTGAAACTAATGATTGCATAAGATGCATGCTACAGTTAACTGATGAATTACCTTTATTTAGAATACGTATTTTATACTTTACTCAGTCTAGTGTTCACAGACCTTGCAATGTTTTCGCACTACCAAGGTTTATCTGCTTTATTTGACTGCTGACAAAGTATGGAATTTTAATCTGTTATTGTAACAGTTTGAAATGAAGAGAAATTTGTGTTATACTTTTATTGCTGCCTAAGTTGCTGCCAGAAAATCTGATTGAAAGTACTGAGAAAGCAGCCATGAAGAGGAAAGTGCAAGCAATCTTCCATTCTCTGTATTATGGCCTGACACATATTAGATCAGTGTCTTTTTGTGCAACAGACAGGCTGCCATAATGAATACCAATTTCATGCATGTTACGCACAGCAAGTCTTATTGCTCACCTTTTTCCTACAGTTTCCTTAAAAATCGAACTGGATTATGAAGTCTACTTCGGTTGCCACATTCTTAGCATGAAGTAAAAAGACATTTTGCTCAAACCTTCCCTGGAAAAAGCTTAAATTTAGAAATATATTCCTTTGAAAAAATTAACAATTTCTTTTATGGAAGGGAAACTCAGGTGTGTAGACTGAAAAGCTGCCACTTTGCTCTGCTAACAGGTGTCTGACTTGAATGATAAGGGGATCAGGACTTGCCAGCCTGCCACAGAGACACTTACCAAGCCATTTAGATGCAGCCTTACTTACTGAACTCCACATTAAAGGTAGATAGATTTTTTTGCTCCATATACTTTGACTGCATGTTCTCCGGGGCTCTGCACAGAAATATGATAAGCAATTCAGGTGCCTAATATGGGTAACTGGTGTCTTTTTAGATGCCATACAGTGTATAAAACATTCACACAGGAGTGGCAGGTATGACACAGGGCCTAACAGTGACTCCCATCTTTTGGAGGGACATTAGCAGGCCAGACACATTTTTTAGGGGGTCTGTAAGAGCATGGAGTACCTCTGTTCAGGCTCCTGTATGTCCTCATCCATGAAAAATATTAGATAACATTTTCTCTTGGTAGATGTGACTGCTTCTGCTTTTCCTGGTTCTAAATACTTATATTTATGGTGTTATATTTGTTTGTTATAAAGGTGATCATAGTGTCACATTAGGTCACACTGTGATCCCACTGTGATCAGTAGCCACACAACATGTAAGTGGAGTTGCATTAATTCCAGTCCACATATTTTTATGTAAATTTGTCTATTGCCAAATAATTTGAGTACGAGAATGGAAGAAACAGAATTCCCCCCTCCTCTCCCCCACTCCCAAGAAGAAAATAGTAAATACTTTGCAGCTAAGAGCCTTACTGTTGAGGTAGAGCAGCTTTTTCCACAGAAATATTTTCATCCCAAGATGCTCAGTACACGGCACGAAAGTCTGATCTGAATCTGATCTGGGCTAAGCTATCTCCCCATGGTTTTAAATAGATGCATATTTATGGAGCCGTTCAGAAAAAGCAGTATGTGTTGCACATATATTCTGATTCTCATGTTTCTCCTTGCAAAGGAGGAGTCCCAGTCTGAGTCACTATGTTTTCCACATATTTTGCCTAAGTGACAAAGAATATACACAAGCATAGTAACTTGTATATATAAGCATAGTCACTGCTGACTTACTTCGCAAAACAAAGACTTTTAAATAGTTACCTAAACACTTTCATAGACCATGAAACTACCTCTAGGAACCTAATTTTAACTTTTCTTTTCTGGTGATTATACTCATTCCTGTGTAAGTGTATTGTTACTGAAGTGCAATGAAGTAAATATTTCTTTACAAATATCTACTTTCCAACACAGGGTTGAAATTTCATGTTCAATAGGACCAGCTGCCAGACAACTTTATCTTCTGATCAAAGATGACTGTAAGTCTGTATCCCAGAGGAGCAGTACCCAGGAGGCCTGACCTCTAGGAACATTCCTGATGTCCGTCTGTCTGGTTATCTTGGCAAGTCGTTTCACCACCCTGTGCTTCAGTTTCTCCTTTCTTAAAAGAGGGACACACACTTTCACTGAGAGCTTTGACAAAGATTTTGTTATTCTGAAGACCAGTAGCATGTCAAAACCAGTCTTTCATGCACCAGAGAAAGGTACTAAGCATTTTTTTGGTGATTATATCTGTGCTGTCTGTTATATTGAAATTTGTAAAAATGCAAAAAAATGGGGATCACTGGTTTTCTCTTTTACCCTGGAGGTGGTAAAAATAACTTATTTTTCAGCAGTGAGAGAAAAAGCAAAGCTAATTAACAGGACTGGTTATAAGTTTGACAGCTTGAAAGAGAACCTCAATTAAAAGGATAAAATAACTGGATTTCTAGAATCTGACATACAACATAACCTAATCAAAGAAAAACTGTGTGGAAATCCTACCTTTCATCACCAGTTTAGTTTTGAGATTTTTGCATGTTATCAACATAGCATTTTTATGGTTCTATTGCTTTTGTCATATTTATAAGAAATCCCAGGAAATCATGGTTTTATAATGAGTGCAAGCCAAAAATGTGCATAGGCCCCAAATCCTTCCTGTTTTATGTGGCTTCTCCATAACTACTTTGCATTTTACTGTTTTTCTACAAGTTTTATGTAAAAGTCTAAATTTAAGACATAAAAGTTAAGCAAACTAAAATTAAAACAATTTCTCTTTTAACATTTTTTGTAAGTAACATAGTGCAATTTTCAAGGAAAAATAATCTACACTGTTATTCTCAATAATGTGTTTAACTGTCTCACCCATAACTAAATTTAGATGTCATTGCCGAGATTGCTTATTCTAGCTCAGAGTCACTGTGCAAAGGAGTGATTTTAGTACTGCCTTCATCTAACGTTTTAGCAGAAGCTTCCTCCACAGGACATGTAGCCAGATGCATTAAATTATAGTTTACACAGGATACAAATAATTCCTTCCTGACTGCAGTGTGGTAGCAGAGTATACCCCATAAAGAGAGATCTGATTAGCCTTATCGTTATCTCAGCTACTATAGTTAAAAATATTATTAGTAGGTTTTAAATTATCTGTCTGTTCTTTTAAGACCTAGTTGAAACCAATTCTTTCATGATTTTCTGCAGCATTAATTATCTTTGCTGAGGCTGTTTGGTGGAGAAGCATGTTTTAAAAAACAATGCATATTTGTCTTGTATTTTCTTTATATTATGATGTTGTGGTGTTTTAATATACTGCGAGACAAGCCAGATTACAGTAACTGTTTTTTTCTTTTTTTTCACTTATGTTTTATGTTGTCTCAATAACCTGATTCAGTTTCCTTTCAATATTCCTCTTTCCCTGATCAAATAATTTAACCAGTTCCATGGTTTTATTATACATAAATTCTGCTATACATCTCAGGCACCTTTACTGACCCTAGCGGGACCTATTTCACTCCCAAATGTGTCTTAATGTTTTTATGTGTAAACTAGCTTAGCATAAAGGGAATAATGATTTCTGAGTGGCTGTTTCAGGCCGTGCAGTCAATGGTCTGTGAACTCAAGTTTCTCTAAGTAAACCACAAATAGTTAGATCATAGAAACTGTGGATTAAAATATTGGAACGTCTGAATTGTAATAGTACTCTAATTATATATTTATTCCTTTCAGTAAACCCACTTTGAACTTTTAGAGTTTTGCATTATTTCCTGTGAGGTGTCTAACAAAGTTGTCAGCATCTGCTGGTCCCATGATCTGCAGGTAATAAATTTAAAAGTGAGTACTGGCTTGGTAGCTGCTAAAACCTCCTATCTTCAGTGCTGTTTGGAGACGGGGGTAATTCAGAGCATCTTGCAGATGAAAAGCAGTACTCCTTTAATCAAAGATGCAAGAGTGCTGCCACAAAAGTACATTGTTTTGGGATAGTGAAATCAGTTGTACCTTTTCTAGCCCTTAAAGATCAGCTTATGGTTTCTGTGATCACGTTTTTTGGGAGCATTTAAAGGGCATGCAGAGTGACTGTTGTACCTAAAACTAGAGTTGGGTAATCTGAGGTCTCCTAACTCAGAAACCATGAGCTGTCAGAAACCATCTGGGTCAGCTACTGCCAGGGCTGTGCAGGTTCCTCTAGGCTTGATTCCCTCCATTGCTGGAGCATTTCTGCACACACCCAAGCCTGGGCACGTGGCATCCTCCAGCAAAAGAACCAGTTCCAGAAGCCAGGGCTGGAGCTTTTCCTAATTAAGATCTAGGCATGGATACTGTAAACTTGCACAGAGAAGCCCGTTATATGTGGCTTCTTTAAAATAATATGAGGGAGAAAAAAACACACCAAACCAAGACCAGTCTCAGGATGTGTTTAGGCTGAGTTACCAAGCTGATCTAGGTGCCTACCTTAGAATGTCATGAATTATGATTTAAATGTGCCCATTTCTTTCACAAGGCTAAATAAGGGAGCTTTTGAAGGTCAATTAAGATAAAGATGTTTTCCTTTGACCAAATCAGTTTCATGTACTAGAGACACATGTGACTCACTAGAATTTTTTGGTATACATTCTGGCACTGTGTGTCTCAGGTAGCATTCATAAATATGTTAATTATATTTAGTCAAATTAAAGGTATGGGCATGCCCAAGAAATTTAGCAGAAGCCATTTTTTAAAAAGCAAAGAAAACGTAACTGTGGTGGTTGCTCCCATCTCCCATGTAATGGATTAATGTTTTGTTCAGCCCAAATGCCTATAAAAATGTATCCTCCAGCCATATGGGAAGTTTTCTCAGCATCAAACACAGGACAGTATGCATCAGAAAGTGCTGGAAAAAGGAAGAGGTAAAAGTGAAAACATAATGCCACTCTGCAAAATGTGGAAACATTTTGAAAGATTCCTTGCAATAGATATGAAAAGGAACAGAATGACAACAATCATGAGCAAACACAGCATAAAGCTTTAAAACGTGTCCTTATAATACTGGGTTTATTTTTGAATATTAAAGAAATAAAAAAAAAAATCCTGAGGCAGGATATAGAACTTAAAGAGAGTACCATTCCCTAAACAGGCACTTTTAATAGGCTTCTAGGTTATTCTTTTGCTCTAGTGATGGTATGGCAACTTCTGAAGAGGCTTCTAGGCCTTAGCATGAAAGTAATTTCCAGAAAGAAGCAGAATGATGGATCCTAGTCTTGTCCTGGCCTTCATGATTTTCTTTTGGTCAGCAGGTAGCTCACAAGGTCGATTTTTGGACTGCTCCTCTAATGTTCCTGATGCTGATGTTCAACCATATAATCAGAGCAGATGAATTCCAAGTACCTTGAAAATACATATTGCAATTGAAAAATCTGGCCCTAAAGTGACAACTCAGCATGACAGAAGTTATATTCCTGCCTTCCAAAAATAGTTGCATAATTGGTATGTCTTAATACTTTTCTGTGCAGGATTATAAAAGGAATGGGTTTATTTTCTTGTTCAATACTGGAGCTGGAAAGGTCTCACATAGATATTCAGCAATTTCAACTAATTTGCTTAGATTGTTTTTTGGGGAAAAAAAAAAGAAAAGAAAAAGTGTCAGTCTTGTGAAAAGATTGAAAAATTCTTTGAGGTGGTTTAATTCTGTCTTCCCTAGCTTGTATGTTTATATAGCAGTCTGTGCAAAATAAGAAATATTAAGGTAACAAAGTTCATTATTGAAATTGTACCACTGAAATGACAGTTGTAAGAATGAGACAGAGAGAGAGAAAGAGAGGGAGAGACCTAATGCTGTAATTATTTTTACTAGTTAGACTGCCATACATTCAGAGAGATTATAAAGAAACAAAGAAAATTTCTATAGAAATAATTATTGGTAATTCATAAGAGGAGGAACTCACAAGGTGAAGACAGTTATAAGGCTGATCTTCCACATTTTTCTTACAGACAACATACCAAGAAATCACTTTCTACCATTTCTAAAGATGCCAAACACTTTTTCTTTGCTCTTCTTTGGAACCATATGCATATTTGATGGACCACGTTTGGCTAACACAGTCTATTTTGGGTAGTCTATGAACTACAGAATATTTTCCAAACTGATTGTGCCATATTGCTCATTGGAAAGGTTCACACTCTCTTTTCAGATCATTTCATCTGACCCAGAGTGTCATGGCCCTCTAGTGAATTAAAGCAGTACTTGAGTGTTCTCTGGAAAAAAGGGATAAGTGCCTTGGAAATGCTCAAGTCTGAACTGCTAAGTTCTTGCTCTCTAAACTGAGGGAAAATGGCCACTGCTTTTTAGGAATGACCCTGGCTCTCTTCTAACTTCCAAATATAGACCTCACATAAATGTCCCAGGCTACACCATTCAAAGGACAATATTCCCACTTTCAATAGAAGAGATTATTGAATTCCAGAGCAGGGAGGAGTTTCTATGGATTCTTTTAATTCATTAGGATAGACAGAACTGCTGCTGATTCTCCCTACCATTCAGCTCAATACTTTGTGAAAACCCAACAGACACAGTTAGTTCTAAAGAACCATATAAAAGAAATAATGATCTTTCTCAAGGCACCAAAATTATTCATGGTGCCATGGAGGCTGGGAGACTGCAAAAGGGGAACCTCCTTAGAGAGTTATACATGAAAGACTGTTGTCCAGTTCCAAATGTGAGTGAACTACATTATTTGTGCAAATTTCTATTGAACTAAGAGTTCTGGGTGTCTTTGTTGAACTCAGGGACATGAGCTACTACTTTTGAACTAAATTCTAATATATGCTCTCTTCTTCTTCTCATTGTAAAGATGAGAGCTGAGAGGAGGAATCATATATACTTTTCTTCTTTTTGGAGTAGATGGTGTCACTGAAGTTAACTTCTCAGTCAAATTCTTGGTATATGAAGGCAAAAAATTAACAATATGCCACACAATGCAGTGACTCACCTCCTTTGCACCACTTTAGTTCATCTTGAACATCCCTTCCAGACAGACTAAGAAAGTTCTCTTTTTTCACAGATATGAAATCATCAGGAAGGGTTTTGTTTGTACTATTTTTTCCCTTTTTTTTTTTTTTAATTTTTTTTTTTTTTTTGGTTTTTTTTTTTTTGTTTGCTTGTTTTCCCAGTGAGAAAGGAGTAGACAAAAATAAGTCTTCAAGGATTATGATTCTTGATTTAGGCATCATTATGAGTTGGTGAATGGAAAGAGGGCAGCTGGATTTAAATAAATTAGACTGACACAAAAGGCACAGGAAAAATAAAAACTCCAAAATCTTAAAAACTTTTAAAATATACTCTAAAACTCAGTGCAATTGAAATCCAAAGAAACAGGGAAATATGAACACAAATGTGCTGTTGACTTACATGTGATTTATTATTTGTTTTTTTTCTGTAGATGGCTTTGAGAATCCTAGAATTTCCAGATCATAAATCTAATACTGGTAGATATTTTGGGAGTAGAATAAAACTATTCCTAAATATTATATAATGACCAAAAAACCTTTTGACAAGTATATGTAGTTCTGAATTTCAGTGACCTTCACATGTTCTAAGTGAACCTTCAGCATTCATAATAGGAAGCTCTCAATTGGCCTATTAAAAATTCAGGTTCTTATGCCTTGGGAGATCTTAAGTTTGGAAATTTAAATTATGTCTAAATGATTGTCTCACAATCATTAATTGATATTTACTGTATTTTCTGTTGAAGGGGTGTACAGCAACACCTTGAATTACCCTCTACTCCTGAACATTTAGTGAATATTGAACTTGAGTGTGATTTAGATTTCCTGGCATTATGTGTATCATGCTATTGTAAATAAATAGCTACTTTAACTTTAGTAGTGCACAAAGTTGAATGTCAGAAAACCATATTTGCATTTATACACAGAATAATTACATGCTGATCAGAACAGTGTGATAAGGGATACTAATGTGAAATGTTAACCAAGAGCTCATTTGTTTGCAGCAATAAAAAAGAATTCAGTAGGAGCAAACAATGAAAAAGATGCTGAATGTTTGTTGTCTGTTGTGTGAAGGGAAAAACTGAAAAAACATACAAAATATCTGTAATGCTTTTCAACCATCTATTCAAATTAATTCTTACCTGCTAAAAATACCATGTATTCTCTTTAATTTTTTAAAATTCTTTTTTATTTTTTTAGATCTCTAACAACACAATGAAGACCTGGAGATTTTGATTGACTTAACGTATTTAAATTTCCCTTATGGAGAACCGGATATGAAGTGCTTGGCATTACAATCAAAGTGAATTTGATGGTTCAGCTCAGCCTCTAATGGACTACAGTATGAAAGTCATCAACTTCATATTACAGTAAAAACTGTGATCTCCTTCCATATTTAGAAGAGGCAGAAGTGCACCTTTTGACCCCAGAAATAACACTGAAAATAAATCAATATCAACCTTCATTCAGTAGTCTGTTTTGTGAGCACCCACTGAAGAAACATTTACAAATATCAACTTCACAAGATGCAAATCGTAATTTTACAATGCTGAAATGAAATGTTGATATGTAAGATATTAGAAAAGATGTTTCTGATGTTGCTTGTCCCTTTTTCTACTTTTATTTTCAGATGTTTTTTGAATCCTGCATCTGTAACTAGAACTGTATGAAGTATGGGTGATACTGCAGCCAAAAAATGAAAACTTTGAGACAGTAACAGATATCAGTTTTAAGAAGTAGATTGGCTTCAGCAATACCTATGTTTTTCCTTTGTAATATGTCTTCACTATCTATAAGTATGACATTTTCTGTCAGTTTTTATGGAAATAGATAATACTAAGCTAATAAAAGAGGATAGTCATGTAAAGTGAGTTCACTAACATAATTCACATTTTCAATCAGGCAAAAACAGCAGTGTCAATATAACTTCAATTCAGTATGATTCCTGTTTTGAATTTCAAGTACTCAACAAATGGCTCACAAGTAACGATTCTTGGAAACTGTATGTCACATCACTACATAAAGATATATAGGGAAAAAACAGTTACAGCTCCTAATTAACTCATAAAAAGAAAACTGAAGCAAAACCCTTCTGATGGAATTATTTAATAGGAACTGTGACTTCGGATTTAATTTTTAGAAACTGGACTTTTCTGATTTGCCGTGATACCTATAAAATTTCAGTTTCTAAACTGAAGTTTCTAAAATTTCAGTGCTTTTAATCGTACCAAGCTGACCAAAACACGAGTTTGCCTTATATATTCAGCAACTCAGTCTTTTAGCTGCTTGCACCAAAGCAGCAAGCTTGCTATCAGAAATCCTGGGTAACTTAGATCTGTGCGTTTTTGTTTTAAACATTTGTTTTGCTTTTAACCTGGGGCTAATAAGTAACATGTTGTAGATTAATATCTCTGTGTACTGAAGAAAATGTTTGCATCAACCCTCACACTGTGAAACTGCAGAATGATGTACAGCTCGAGATGATGTGACTTAGGCTCACTTAGGTGAATCCACCATGAAAGCTCAAAATCACTTAGGGGGGTTAAACACAAATGACATGTCATTCTATTAGTCTCTCTAATCCTCGAAAGATTCCTAGGATGTTTTCAATTATCTCTGAAGACATTTGCTTATTGCTCTACCACAGCAAATATCTGATTCGAATATATAAGGTAGACTGAAGAATCAGAGGGAGGGTATTCCCAGTGTCTGCTGAAGAACCAGGGATTAGGCATGCCAAAGATCAGCCTTATTAACCATACTGATAAATGCAGGTGAGGAAAAAGAATGACAGAATGGGTGAGGTTGGACCACAGTGGGTCATCTCCCTGCTCAAGGAGGGTCATCCCAGAGCTCATGGCACACGATTGCATTCAGACTGTTCTTGAACTCTCCAGCGTGGGAGACTCCACAGCCTCTGTGAGCAATCTGTTCCAGTGCTCATTCACTGCACAGTAAGGAAGTTCTTCCTCATATTTAAGTGGAACTTCCTGTACATCAGTTTCTGCCCATTGCCTCTTGCTCTATTGCCTGGCACCATGGAGAAGATCCTGGCTTCATCCTCTTGACACCCTCCCTTCGGTTCCTCGGAGACATTGATGACGTCCCCTCTCAGTTGTCTCTTCTCAAGACTGAACAGGCCCAGCTCCCTCAGCCTTTCCTCATAAGAAGATGCAGATGGGACCTCTTCAGTTACACCATTTCTAAACACTAGGACTTCACAAAGTCGTAGAATGATGACAAATTGTGTTGCAGAGGACAGCACAGAGCTGTGATGGGCCACAGGTACATTTTTTCTTTATACACTCATCCTGACAGATATAGAAAATGAGAATAATAACTGCAGCCACAAAAAGTGGCCAGGGAGATTATTGTTATATTACTTGAATGCATGACCTGGTCTCTTTTAAATCCTGGAAAAATTTTCTGGTTTTCACATGAACTCACTATGTTCAGAAGGATAGACTGGAAAAGGCATGTGAAAATTAGTATGCAATTTCCTCAGATTTCTGCCTGGATATTTTTAGTTACTGTATTTACCTCTGATTAAAGACCTTGTATTTGAAGTCAGTTCCAGTCATTACCAGCTAAAACACCATCAGATTTATGGATAACCAGATACTGCTGGTCTTAATGTCAGTCTCTTAATCAGAGTGCCTTCCAAAATGAACTTTCATGGCTTTAGTTCCTGATTTTAAGACAAGCATCAGAATGACCAATTTTTATTCAACAGTAGGCACAAGTAAGCCTATATTTATAGGCTGCATTTTAGTATTCAGTGTTTCTCAGAACACAGAAAACTTCCTGGTAAGAAAACCTGAGCTAGATTTGTTACTAAATGAACCTTGAGGACATCTTCAGTAAAAATATAGTGACAAATAAAACATGCTGTCAGCGAAACCCTGATTTTATGAGATGGAAAGAGATTATCTGTCTAGGCCCTCTGACGATGGCATTCTGCAGAGGGCCTTAGGCTCAAACGGTGAACTTGTGATTGCCATGGACTTTTATAGCCACTGTAGCATTTCAGACAGGACACAATAATTCATTGACATGAACATATTTGAATGACATGGAAACCTTTTGGTGTTTTTGCAAGCCCAAGAGCTAGATTCAGATTTCTCTCTCCTTGCTCCATCATAATGTGCATTTCCAAAACCTGTATAATATTCCTGTTGTATAACATATCCAGGTTGGTGTCTGCTCTCAGAACATATTAATACTCTTGTTCTGAAACAGTTTTCATGAAAACATTTTCTGACAAGCAGGCTATTTTTAAACTGACGTGTTTTTTCCTTCATTTGTCTCCACTACAATGGACCATATTATACATTTTTGCTTCCAATCTGTACTTCTACATGCCATCTCCACATCATTCGCAGACTTTCAGTGAAAGTAGCCAAATTTTTCTGACACCTGTAGTTCCATGGAATAACAAATATACCTTTGTCCACACATCAATACAAAATTCAAGAAAAAGACAATGGAAGAGTGCTAAAAAATTCAGTGTTGTACAATACTGATTTCTAAGGACACCATTATCATACATTTAAATTATACTTGTTTATAGCAGTGATGACCACATGAATTTTGTATTGGGTCTGTCTGAGATGGAGTTAATGTTCCTCACAGGAGCCCTCACAGTGCTTTGCTTTGTACTGGTATTTGGAAAGGTGTTGATAACACACCAGGGTTTTGGCTACTGCTGAGCAGGGCTGGCACAGCATCAGCACTGTCTCTCCAACATTCCACCTTCCCACCAGTAGGCTGGTGGTGGGCAAGATCTTGGGAGGGGAAATGGCCAGGACAGCTGATCCAAATCGACTGAAGGGATATTCTGTACCATATGATGCCTATTCAGCAACCAAATCTAAGAGAAAAGGGTAGGAGGGGGAAGCTTTTGATATTTTAATGTCCGTCTTCAGAGAAACTTCCATGTCTCTACTGAAGCCCGGGTTCCTGGGAAATGTCTGAACATCGCCTGCTGGGGAATAGAAAATAAATCTTTTCTTTTTGTCTGCTTTTGCTTTATTAAACTGCCTTTGTCTTGACCCATGAGAGTATTTTTCTATCTTATTCTCTCCCTCTCCTGTCCTGCTGAGGAGAGGAGTGATAGAGCAGCTTGGAGAGCACCTGGCATCCAGCCAAGGTCAACCCACCACAAGCATGGACAAATTTTCATCTCATTTGTTACTGTAATATGACATTATGTAATAATTCTGTACATGATATTTCAAATAGTCGGTTTCTCCTAA
This sequence comes from Daphoenositta chrysoptera, assembly GCA_013397915.1. Classification (NCBI taxonomy): domain Eukaryota; kingdom Metazoa; phylum Chordata; class Aves; order Passeriformes; genus Daphoenositta; species Daphoenositta chrysoptera. The sequence goes on from VZRO01003720.1 coordinate 953,831, forward strand.
TGTCACTGGACGCTGGCTTTGCAATAAAGAGCTGTTGATTTCTTGTAAAATTAATGTTTGCCTAATATTGCCAGCAAAATAAACAAAACTAATTGTCTATTGAAGCTTGAAACTTTGTAAAAGACCTTCATATAGTAGTTGAATTCAGAGCATTTTCAGAGGCAAAACTCTACACTGTAAAGAAGATATATTTAAATGAAAAAAGTATTACTTTTGATAAGCCTTCAAGGGAGTTCATTTCAGAATAAATCTATGCACATCTATACCTATTACCTACCTAAAGTTCTGTCTCTCAAAAACCTGATGCATGGTAATTTTCTTGTATTGTATGCTACATAGTAAAATGTGCATTCTTCTTAACACATAATTAGTTCTCTTGGGGCTTACACAAATTGCAGTTCTTATACACCTGTGGCTAGCACAAAGTAAATTTGAGTATTGAAAGCCTTAGGATCATGTCAATCTCTACAAGCTGCCCACTTGTGATAAGCATAGACTTGCCCTTTGAATATTTTATTGAGCTACTAAATAAATAAATTAATAAATTATCCTGCCCTGCAACTCAAGATCCAAAGACGTATTAATTCTATGTCTAAGATAAAACATGCAACTCATTGCAAACCATTTTATACAAATACGTCCATGTTTAAGATATTAAGGCTGAGTTTGGAGCTGGAAACTGCAGAATTGGGAAGTCTGATCTCTTGGGAGATTCACAAAAAATGCAGTGAAAATTCTTGATCATACTCACTTGTTCACCCTTTAAGAGGAAGGCTTGTATATGTTTCCCCAGCTTGATAGGTATGAGATATTAAAGTAATTACAGAATCAATATCAGAAGATTGGTTAAAGTTGTTTATCCGAATAATAGAAAAAAAATTGAGAATAGTGATGTTTCTTGGGTTGAACGAAACCCACTGTACATGACATTTAATTACTACATAGGGACCTTGTAATCACTACTCAGTCAAGCCAGAAAAGATGAAATGCTGTCAAGATCTTCAAATTAGAGTATGACTAATTAATGAAAATCTGTTGTCAGTTTTGAGGTTTAATCCCCAGGTTGGATGACTGTTTTGTTCTATCTCAATGAATGACTGTTCTTGGCTAGATCTAACAATTCCATGAAAAATTTCTTCTGTGCCTTCAGCAGTATCAGAACGGGCTATCGGATCCTTCTTTTCTAGATGACTGGTTTAAACCAGACCTCAGAGAGGACTGAATTGCTTTGGTCTATGTGAAACAAGCCTTCTGATATATGGCTATTGACTCATGAAAAGAAACATTAGAGCTATTGGCGTTTGCCATATCTTTTGGAAATCGCAGCCAAGTAATCTAGCATAGCTACACTCAAATGTTGAACTATTATCTTTATGGTAAGCTTAATTTTGTCTGATTTTTAAATGCTGTGGTTTTATGTGAATTAAAAGAGGACATCACAGGGCGGTAAATTATCACTTATTAAATTCTACATTTGCTTTAGAAAATCTACATTTCTTATACACATTTTAAAAGTCAATTTATTAACTAATAATTTAAAATACACTTCTACATGTATATCTTCCCCTTGTTACATCACTACTATGTGAGAAGTGGCATACTGTGGTATTTTTCCCCATGCGTTAAACTACTGGGATCAGTCAAGTAGGAATAAGAAGACCATATATACTAAAGCATGTATGTAGGAAGCATTTTTAATTGTTCAAACTGTTATAAAAAAAAATAATTCAGTCTTTTGAAAATATAAGAGGAAATGTCTATTTGTTAGCTGTTAACACTTTTTTGTTTTGAGAAAATAAATGTGCAGAAAAAGTGGTGGGACAGGGGGAGAAAAAGCAGGAGTATGAAAAGTAGAATTTTATTGGAAATCAACAGCTTTGCACTTCCTGAAATTCCTATAGCAATATTTAAAGCAGTGTAAGGTAGGTATTTGAAAAGCTTCCTTACTGTACTGCAGTAAGCAGATGATTTTTTTTCAGTGCAGCTAATAGGCTTGTGTTTGCCCATCTTTTAGACTCTCTTATAGAAATAAATTCCATTCCACGATTCCTTTGCCCTCTTGGTCCCATTACACTGTGGGTTTGTGTTTTCTAAAGGGAGGAAAATGTGCATGTCTGTGTTTGTGTATGGGTTAAGTCTGTTCTAAAATTTAACTGGAAATGGTCTTTGGATGCAATGGTGTTAGCTTTGGAGAACTGAAGTCCTGAAATTAGCTTGCTTTTAAATATGTGTTTGAAATTTCTGTTGTTTTCCTATCTAAAATGGAAAACCCACTGACAGCATCATAAGTGATGGATTTTAAAAACTCTCTGTACCTGCATGGTGTGTGCATCTATTGGAAGGCTCTTTACTGCATAGATAAAAGAGTGAGATAAAGGCCTTAGTGGAATTATGTGATTAAGAGATGATGGAACTCTTGGAGTAACTCCAAGCTGAAATTATTTGACTTCCCCTAGATTGATTTGAAAATTAGTGAAAGAAAAAAAATCTAGAAGCAGAAGCAAATTAGTATTTTTAAATTTCAATTAAAAAAGAAAGGAAAGGGCAAGAAAAAAAGATATGATGTGGTTGAGTGGGAACCACTGAAATGTATAAAACTGAGAAATGAGAGTGAGTTTAAGACAATCTGTCTGTGAATGGAGAGGGGAAGGCAAGAAAAACATAGAAATGCAAGTCCTTAGAAAAAGACCAAGCCTAGTAGGACTCAGTACTAATTTCTACTGGGAGTTGAAAGGATGATTTTAAATGTCTTTTGAAATAGATAAGAGTTTTACTTGTCATTTATCTGAAGCTGATATTATTTCTGATCTTTTCACTGATTACACTCAATTTTGAATCAGATTTTGAGACTCAGTGTGTTCTAGTCTAGATATCTGCTTAGGATACTCTCTGATTCCCCGGAGCATATTCTGAAAATGTCTTCTACTAAATATTCTGCCTCATTTTGTCATTAATATATATTTGAAAGGCTTGGACACAATTTATGTGTCTTAATGTTGTCACTTTAAAATTTTTCACCCAAATCTGAGCTAGTACCCCAGATTTTCTTTTAAATTGATTTAAAAGAATCTGTATACAAAGATGACAACTCCTTTTAATCTTGAAATATACATTTAAAATACGCTAGGTTTATTGCCCTCCAGTTTTGCCTGTTTATGAGATTAGAGTCACTAGCTGAAACTTTGGTACAAAGCTCAATCAGAAAAATCTTTCCCTTTTTGTTTCATTATAGGCAGTTCCTTTCTTTAATCAAACATAGGCGTAGCTTTCAGGAATATTTTTTATGTTTAATTTTACCTATTTCCATCTGTTATTGTTTAGATGTATTCTGCTAAATGTTTTTCATTTGTGTTTCTTCTTATTTCCTGCACTTGTGCCATAAAATCACACTGTGAGAGGAGCTTCAAGTAACAGTCTTAGCATTTGAGCCTCAGAGGTGCAGTGAAGGCAAAGTAAACCGGGAGTCTAATAAAAATTATATAATACAGGGTCTGTAGAATCTTAAATTAAAAATCCCCAAGGAATAATGTTAATTTAACGTACAAAATTCCAATAGAAGCTTCGTAAGAAAGAAGTATTCTTTTCTAAACCTTGCTTCAAGGCAAACAGAGCTTTAAAACTGAGAGTTGTTACCTGTGGGTCTCTTGTGGGTATACTGAGCTGGTATCTCAAGTTAAGTTTCCTCCTTTATGGAATATCTGGATGAGGCTAAGATTTCATGTGTGGGTTGAAGCTTCCGCTGTCTAATACAAGTTTCTAAGCTCTTACATTCCCAGAAGAAAGTCCAAAACTCTTCATTTTCACGAGAGACCATTTTTAAATTTTCAATACATTCCTACTCCCATCACTCCTCATGCTTTTTAATAAAATATGTTCAACAGATCCTTCCATTTGACTAAAAATGCAGTTTTACATGCTTTAGTGAATATATCAGCTTTCTTGACTTAAAAGATTTTATACTCCACCTATTTCTTAAGAAGACCTCACCAATGTCCACCTCTAGTTTACTTCATCTGAGAGGTATAAAGAAAGCAGGGAACAGCTATTTAGCTATGTTATACTTTCTGTAATTTTGTTCTGCTTTCCAATTTTTCAATAATCTCTTTGAGGAATTGAAAAAACATATTGCAATGATTGCACATCACTGTCTTATTCCCTTTCTTTTTCTTGCAATAGATTGCTCATTTAAAGTTTCTATTTAATGAGATGGTGAGTACCTACTACAAGAATATGTTATATGTCTTTGCTATACTTGTTTGAATAGAGATTTTTTTTCTGAACTCCCAGCTCTGAAGGCCAGCTCTCTAATTTAAGTTTGAGACACTCATGTTTTCCATTCTATTAGTCTCTAAACTTTCAGCCATAAATTTAAGTGAAAGCACAACTGGAGTTTATAGCTCTTGAGATAAAAATCTTATGCTGTTAAATTTCTTAGGTAAAGAACCATTTTCTGCTGCTGGGGGTGTGAAACTCAGGCAAGGCTGCTGCAAGGTGTTTGTCATTCTACAGAGATGAGAAATTATTGATCTGCCCTTCATACGACAATGGAAATGGTGCACACTAGTTTCTATTCCTTTGATTCTGCAGTCCCAAGCCGCAGCCTGTGTTGCTGATCCTAGTCTTGTGCTTCATACCTGAGGGACTGCAGAAATCACCAGCTGTGCAGTAAGTCACCCTCTTCTCACAGAGAAAGATGCCTCATCTGAAACGTCTTTGTGCAAGACAAATCGGCAGAAGAGGCAGTCAGACCACCTGAGTTTAAGTCCATAACATCTGAGAGGTCCATCCTGTTTCCATTCCCTGGCAGGGAATCTTAAAACTCAACTCCAAAAGGGACTAAGATGAATAGTGCGACCATCATTCCTTTTTGCACTGCTTGAATTCAAGCTGCAAGATATTTCTGGATTTTTGTATTTTCTCTCAGTAGCTACTACTTTCTCATTCCTAGGCAGACTTCCAGGAGCTCTGCATCGCTGTGCATCGTTAAACTGTCCATAACTGCATCAGCTACAGCTAATTAATGTGTTATGCCTTGTACACAAAAACATAGCTAACAGTACAGCATTTACTAACAAGCAACAAAGAGCACAGGCCTATGTAGGGGTTAACATCAGTCAATTGGTTCATTTTTTCCCAAAAAATCTACTCCTACTCGATAATACAATCCTCTACCATGTACTCTTCTAAGTTATAAAGGTGAAACTAACTATAAGGGCAAATGAGGCAAGAAATTGATTTAACTTTCAACCTGCCTTCCTCTTTTACCAAAAAAAAAAAAAANAAATCCAAAAAACCAAACCCAAAATTTATTTGACTTGTGTTAGTGAAATGTATTTTTGGCACATATCTAAATGTCTTTTGCACAGAAGGAAAATGAGACAAAAGGACAAATAGTAAAAGGTAATACGGAGCATGGTTGTACTGAGGCCTAGTTTGGGATAAAGGGACGTAGGCTGTGTTCACAATTTCAAAGGGAGAAGTGTACATCTGCTTTAGGGAAATACTAACTTGCAGCTGCATTGTACTCCATTTCAATGGAATCCCACTGTTCTGATTAAAAGGTGCTGTTCCACAGCCGCATTATCTCATTCACTTTGAAAGGGAAAGCAGGAGACTTGATCAAAACAGGCCTCCCCATAGCTGCAGTCTCAGAACCACTCTCACAGCAGAAGCAGATGATGTGAATGAGAATTGCTCTTTGCTAGAATTGTTAAATAAGTATCTGATAGCAAAAATGCTTCTTACCTCTTCTTTGTTCTCCAGTCTTATGGAAGAATTAGTAGTCCTGGCAACTATCAATAACGTCCTTCGACTCTCTCTTCTCTCCACTGGGTTTCTATGAAAGTTCTGTCTGTGGGGACCATAATATTTTGTTAGACTTTCTTCCTGCCTTCTAGAAGTGAGTAGTATGGTTAATTATGAATTTTTTGAATAGGCCAGAAAGTAATTTGCAGGTTTTTTTCGCAATTAGGAAAAGAGATTACAAATTCATTTGGTTGCTATTCATAGATCATGTCTTTATTTGACTTATTTAAATCCTGGCTGTTTAGAAGACCTTTTGAATTATGCCAAAATTCCTAACTTAAAGATAAACAATGATTTCATTGAAAGTAAAATATTGTTACAGAAATTTTGAGCCACCTAAGAAGAGATGCCCATCATCCTGCTGCACTGGAGTTCAGCTGAAGAATACCTAATTTTCACAGGTAATGTCAGTGAAAAATACCAAAAGACTGGAAATAACTCCATTTAATATTGTTATGGCAAAGAGGTTATTCAAATACAAGTGTATGGCAGAAGTCTTAGTCCAAAGATCTGATAACAAAGATACTGTATGCTATAGGTAGGCATGTTTGAAAGTCACAACACTGTTCATAGCCATTAGGATTTCCTCTGTTGTATCCCAAAATACTTTCTTCAGGAGGTCATAAAATCCTCTATGTCAGCTGTCTCCCTATTCAGACTGACTATAAGACAATGGAATAAAGGTGAGCAAAGATTTGTGAATAAAATGGAGGTTGGTTGGCTTTCACGCTGAAAATCCAAAGAAATTCTTGATTTGGAGCTTCCAGGTTCAGTCACCTGTTGGGAAAATGATACACGGTGGTTTGTTCACATGACTACAGCCGAGCTGTGGCAGAAGATGTGTTGAATGTCTTTGAAATCAGGAGGAGAGAGCTGGACAACAACTGAAAATGCTCTAACAAAATCCATGGACATTTTTCTCACAGGAGCTGGAACTCATCAGTGTAGAAAATGTCATCACAGATCTAATTAACACCAGCCAATATCATACTTGGTAGCAGTACTAACCTATACCACTACTTTCTTATTAATCAGTGTTCCTAATATATCACTCTTTGAGATCAAAAAGTTTGGGTCAAAAGCCAGAATCAAAGATTTCTAGGGTCACAGTGGATAATGTAACCTTTTCTGTATTTTCCAAAGTCAGAGAAAAATCTCTGTCAAATGTAATTTGCTCCAGTCAACCTCATTATGTGGTCAAAAGGTGGAAATATAAGGCAGAGATGTGGAGGAAAATTTCTGACAGTGAGCAGAGGCTGGAGTGTTAATGTTTACGCTGTTCTGTCCAAATACTAGTAAGTTAGAGGCTTGTCTTCCACTTCAGTCTGGCTTTGTTATACTTTTTTTTTTTTTTATTGTTATGTCCGTACTTATACTGCCAACAAAGCAGATTGTTTATGAACTGACTGCCTGAGTACACAGCTCAAACACTTGCACTACTAATGTGACTTTTATCCTGTGGGTATTTGGAAAAAACTCCTGGCCAATTTTCACATGCATGTCTCTCCAGTTATTGCATCTGATGCACGACTCACACTTTGTCATTTACATAAAATTTTATTTTTATATGTTGCTGAACTTCTCATCTTTTGAGGGATAAATATAAAATAAAAAGATTTCTTTCCACAAAAGATCGACAAACCCAGAATTGCACTTAAGTTTAAATAAGTTCACAATACCTCTTAAGCAACCTTCAAGCTTTTAAGCTCAAGCAAATTTGTTAGATTTTTGGGGGCTTGTAGCTACTTCTCTGCAATGAGAAGAGAACCCTTATTGACTTCTGAGTTCTTGATTTATGACTTTTATTAATATTTCTTTCAATTTTAAGAGATGCCAAATAAAAGGTGTAAATGGCATGTAGGTTTGGGGGCATATTACTTATAAAATCAATCTCTATTGAAATTGATTACTTAGTCAGTTAGGGAGTTCTCAGTAATGAGTAGCTTGCAGACATGGTTTGTACTCAGACTTCCTAGGCCAAACAGTTACATTGTAGATGATCCATTTTGCGTCTGTTTACTCTGCTTTCTGAAACATCTGATGTGCTAAAAATATTTTACTGACTTGCAAAAGTGGAAAAAAAAAAAAAAGATTTGTGTTCAGTACTCCTAGAGCTAGTAATGAAGGTAATGCCCTTAGAAATCCTTATAATCTTCATGATTAATTTCATATAACATTGTTTTTTTTAGTAATATTTTTTGTTTTACTCATTTATTCCTCTGGTTCTTAATGACTTGCACTAATATAAACTTAAATTTGATCAACTACAGCAAAATTCATTTAGTTCTTCCTCCAAACACCTAAGTGGGTGTAACATACTGTGGTTAGATTGTCATACTGACAGCTGTACTGCTTCTCAAGGAGATGGGGGGAGAGGGAGAGAGAGAGAGAGATGCTGACTTAATTTGTTTCAGAAGCAATGGAAAATCCTTTAGAAGATAATGATGAACTATAATGATAGGTAAGAGAGCAAGATACAAATTATCAAGTCAACTTTCAGTTCAGGCTGCTTTGTAGACTTCATCAACACAACTGTCACGAAGAGGGCAGATAAAAGGTGAACACAGGTTCTCAGTGCTACTCTTTACCTCAGAAAAAATCTATTGCCAACACCTCAGAAAGATTATTTTTGTGTAGGAGGAGGACTGAGTTATTTGAAGATCTGATACATGGAGTGAATGACAGATTTGCATACATGGTGAGACATTTGGGGTGATTTCATTTATATTCCTGGGGGAGAGCTGGATTTGTTTTGTGAGGAACTGAGAGTGCCCACAAACCAAGGGTACTCAGCAATTTATAGAGCCTCTGAGTCCTTGAACTGAATCTTTAATATGCCCAGCTACAGAAGAACAGGCAGGCTGGATTTGGGCTGGAATATATAAGTGAGAAGGCAGAAAAGCTGCTCTGCAGAGTGACCCTAACAAGACTGCTTCAGGTAGATGGTGTGAGAGGAGAAGATTCTTTCAGTAGAGGCAGACATTTTTGACCTCAGTCACAAAAGTCAGCTTCCAATTGTTGTGCGGTTACCCATCCGCAGCATACTGATGCATATAAAGCACCTCTGATGAAAGGACTGGTGGTTTCCCACAAAAAAAAGAACCTGTAACCTCCCCTTCAATCCTCCCTAGTGATAAGTCTGTGTTCGACCCTTTCTCAGACCCCAGCAAGGCTGTTCTGTTCTTGCTGCAGGACAAAGGTGTATTTCTTCCTGCCTTTCTTAGACCCAGACACACAAGCTTTTTCTGGCTGTTCGCATGAACTCTGAACTACATGGTATTTCTATTAATCAAAAAAAAGTATTGTTGGCTTTCCTTAGGCTTTGTCTGACCTCAGTCTTCAGCAGTAGGAGGTTACATCACAGATTTGGAAAGAATAATCATTACAGGGCATCCTCTTCCTACCTACCTCCCACAACTCACTGATATTTTCTCTGCATGTGTATTACTTTCTGAGTGCTGCCTTTTATTTGGCTTTTGCTGAACTACTGTCTGACTGATTCAATGATCTTTAGAGTTAACCTATCAAAGCAGTTAAGATAGTTAAATCAAAATTTAGCAGCCTACTCAAATTTACTTGGTACATTACCTACCTAATGATTTTGCATTGCATACACTGTCTTAGCTTCTAATTCAGGAAGGTCATTTGAACACCAAAGAAATGTGAAATTGTTTATTGATTTCTTAATTATTCAGTGCTTATGGTTACTTCTTCATATTCCACTATGTTGTGGTTGAGTTTTTTTTTTCCTCTTGAAAGTTTAATAAACCAAAATATTAAAAACAAAACAAAACAGTCTTTAGTAACACAAAGGGCAAGACTGATTTCAAAACGTTGCTATTCAAATATTTAATCTGTTAAATTCTCATTGAGGGACTATTTCCTTATTCAAGTAGTTAGCTTTAATTTTACATATTTATATAATGTGAGTGCATATACGTATGCATGCATATGTACCAGGACTCATCTCTCTGGGTCTGGCTGAGAAGAATTTCCTTTTCCCACAGCAGCCCTCACAGTGCTGTGCTCTGCATTGGTATTTGGCAAGGTGTTTATAGCACACCAGGGTTTGGCTCCTGCTGAGCAGGGCTGGCACAGCCTCAGCGCTGTCTCCCCAACATTCCACTCTCACCAGCAGGCTGGGGGTGGGCAAGAACTTGGGAGTGGACATAGCCAGGACAACTGACCCAAAGAGATCAAAGGGGTGTTCCATACCATAAAATGTCTGCTCAGATATAAAAGCTAAGAGAAAGTACGAGGAAGGGGCTTTTATTACTTGTGACATTTACTTCTGGAGTAGTGGCTATGTGTGCTGAACTCTGCTTCTTGGGAAGTGGGTGGACATCACTTGCTGGTGAGAAATAGAGAATAAAATGTTTTGCATTTTTCTTTTGCTTTATGAAACTGCTTTTATCTTGACCCATGATTTTTTTCCCCATGTTACTTTCTGCTCCTGCCCCTGCTGAGGAGGGAGTGACAGAATGGCTTGGTGGGTGACCAGTGTTCAGCCAAGGTCAATACACTGTGGGTACTGGAGCAGAGTAAAAGGAGGAAAATCTTGAAGCTGAGGGCTACGGCAGAGTCAGGCTAACACAGAAAACATAGTGCTGAGGCAATGATGCTCCCTGATGCTGTGTGCAATTGTGAGGCAAAGCTTACAATTTCACTTATGTATGAATCTGAAGGGACTGATATTGATCAAAACTTTTACAGAGCAACATACATAACTAGTGATAGGTATTAAAGAAAATAGGATTCCTTTTTCAAAGAGATTTCCAGACCAAGTACAGCTTTATATTCTTTTGCTGTCTTGTGTTTCTTACACTACTAATGGAACAATTTTATTGAAGCATCTTTTGTGCAACTGCTGAACAACTAGACTATTATCCTAAAAATGCTCAGTTCAATTAAGAGTGTCCATTTGCTTATGTAAGCAGAAATGGAACTTTTTTTTCCCCCCTCTTGATTACATTTAAGTTGGTGGAATTTCAGTGACTCATAACCTTTCAAATATAAGAAATGGAACATTGGACATTTACCACATTCTTTGCTTTATTAGCACAACTAATGGAACAATTTACACCAACTGATTTATTTGACAACTTTCCTCCTACTTTTTTTTCATTTTCCCATTTTCTTTATTATGCTAGATAAAACTGGTCACATAAAAGTCAGCAAATTATTTAATTGAATTTAACTGTGTATAGTTGGACGATGTTGATGATGCTGTTTTCATTTGAACCTCTAATTATGGCTTGCCTCGTTGTTTCATGTTCTAATTATCATCATACTTCAAAACAAACAAAGAACAAAAAAAAGTGTGTTGTTTTGCTATACAATCAGTACTTATAGCAATTTTTCTTTATTGCAAGTAAGATGAATCAAAGGACATCTTGGACTGTCAGTGTCCAAAATGGCATGAAACTGTAAAACAATGTTTAGACAACTACATCATGCTAACTAATTTGCTGGATAGTGGGTCTCATGAAAGTAGGATATCATTTGCATTGGCTTGCCAATATGCCTTCTATTCCATTTCTTGGTTCCTTAGAGAATAGTACTCTACAATTGCACTCTGCTGCCAAATTATGTACAATACTACTTTTGTGAAATGAACAAATGCCTACTGAGGGCTAATTTGAGACCGTTTAGATAATTTCACTTGTGACCCAAGACAGATTTAAACCCATGCCTTATGAAGGTGACAGGCAAATATATTATCTTAGGGTATTATGAAACTTGCTCCAGGGCAGGAAGATTTCAATAATATTAAAAAAATAAAATCTCTTAAAATTGAAATATTAATAATTTACAAAACAAGAAACCTCAGCTAATAGTCTCTGTTCATTTTCAGTACTGTTGTAATCTGTAGGCTATATTACAGAAATGTGTTTTATCTAGTAAAACTTTCACAGCAATATGTGCAGTAGGATACTGCTTTTCAAGAAGTCATCAGTATAATTTTGCCAGAGTCTCCATGCATTGCAAAGTCTATAATTTTTAACTGGTTTTGCCTGACTATTAGTCATCAGAGATCTGGTTCTTTAAAACTCTTTGACTGAAATTCGGTGGGAGAATAGTCTATAGAGGTCTGACTTTATGTGTCACTCATAAGTTGCTATATTAAAGCAGACATTTAACTAAGGCGTTAACATGTCCAGCTGTTAAAAAAACCCCAAAATTGGATATTTGGTTCAAGACCTGCAATTCCAGGCTAGTTAGGCACCTGAGTCCCACAAAACCTGTACAGCATAGTGTATGCAGTTCTCTTACACTGAGTAACCTGTTAAGTAGTAGGATATGCTGGTCCACACGTATGCATGTGTCTCTCTCAGGGCTGCAAATGAATATCTCTGGGAAATAGTGTTATAATCTAAAGCAGCTTTCTGTATTAATCTTGGAAAAACATCATGGTATTTTTTCCTTAAATTTATTTTCTCTTTGCATTCTTTATCAAATGTAATGAAAATATAAATAAACTTCTGCATTACTGTTTTAATTCAGATCAGGTATGTTTTTTAATTTTCCATCCTTCCTCAAATTGGGGTTTATTGTGCAGTGTTCTAAAATTCAAGTATTAGATAAATTTTGGATTTAAACTGGACTGAAAAATGGGCTACTGGAGAGTAGCTGATTAATATATGGTCTATGCCACTAGTCTATGTCCTGCCTGATGCAAAACCCACTGAAATATTTACTGTTTGTGTAACTGTTTTGCTCTAAGGGCCCACTTCTATTGGACCATGCTGCTCAGGAAAATTGGCACAGCCAAATACAGGAGAAACTTCAGGTTCCTGCTGTCTGCTAAATGTATAAAAATGGGCCTATAGAACCAGGATCCATTTTGCTGGCTGGGATTGTGATTTGATGGTCCTATTTTCCTGACAGAATAGACTTTCTGTGTCAGGAAGGAATGCGGTGTTCAAAAAATTGTTGGAAAGTCTGTTGCTCAAGAGTGTTTCTAAGCTGTAATTTATCTGCTACATCGTAAAATCATAAAGTCAAATCTGCTGTGTCAACATTGGACTTAATGGGTTGGGTTTTGGTCTCCTATGTAAGGACCCTACCAATATATTACACAGTGAAAAAGCCCCAATATTGTGATGTCTTCATTTTCTAACAGGTAAGGAATTTCCATCTCAGCCACGAAATCTACATAAGATTCTTCTGAACTTTTCTGATCAAAATATCTGCATCCAATTGAGTAGCAAGAGTTTCTGAGTCATATAATATAGATTAGATTGTATATAGCTCAATCCATATAAAATTATTATTGTTTAATAGAATACAGAGTCTTAGCTAATAGTATTCAGTTCTTAATATATTTTTGCAAGGGAAAAGTGGTGGGTTTATCATTAATAAAAACAATTCTAGGCAAATGTTGGGAGGTATTTTTTATATATAGCAACAAAGTCACTGGGTACTTTTTTACAAAAAAAGATTTACATAACGACTATATTCAGTCAACAGAAAGCTCTGTAGTGATAAAAACTCCTGGCAGCATTAATAAAATATTTAAGTTGGGTTGACTAGAACCCGTAAAGAGTTTTTATTAATTCCTTTATTCTTGATGTCACCAAAGTAACTGTAACATGTTTCTAATATTTTTTTCTTTAGGTTTTTTACTGTCTGTTCAGTTACAATATGTAATCAGTGAGACTTCTCAGCAGATAGCAAAAAGATGTACTTTTAATAGAAATGGTTAAAAAAACCAAAAAACCCCACATGAGATAATACAGTCTAAGGACTTTCTGATGAGAGTGGCTCTTTGTACCATACCCATTACTTTATTCCTCGTGTTTATTTTCTGTGTGAAGATACCATGACTAACATTAAGCACCCAAAATAATTGCTTAAGAAATGAATGTTCTTTTCTTATGCTCAATATGGTTAATGGAGGAAGAAACTATCCCTTGCAGAGGTTATTCAGCCCACCGTGATCTCCTTACTTTCTCCACTAAGTGTAGAAGGAATGTACACTGCTAAATTAATTGTTTTAATTAGCTGCCTAAAACTAAACTAGGCTATTGAGTTTTGAGGATTGTTCTGGGAAGAATTCGCCAGGATAATCCTTGAGGGCTGCAATATTTCACTAATGTAATACTTAGTTTAGTTAAGGAACAGTATTTAAATGTAAGAGATGCTGATTTTGCATGTTTAATCTTTCTTTGATGTTACTATTCATAATTTTTTTTCTCTTTTTTTTGTTTTTTTTTTTTTCTTGCTTATAACTAGTTTTAAACCCTAAGACATTTATAAATAAAAAACTACAGACAGTGTACTTCAGTCAGTGTAAAATACTTTTACAAAGCTGTGGGATCAATATGACAGACTGCCCCTGAATTACTTGTAGTAATTATTAGAGTTTAATTTGAAGGAAACAAAAGATGTTGGATTTATCTTCTTGACTTAAAGACCAGTTCTCCAGTTTCGTTTGAATTACAAAGATTGGCAAGAGCTGGTAATGACAGTTAGTGTTTAATTTAGTATTGTAATGGTCAAAGTGCACGTCCAGAACACTAAATACAGTTCCTGAATTTCTAAAATGTGACTCAACTGTACTCCAATCTTTATTCAATTTACACTTTGGACAGGTAACTGAGGTGGAGAGAAATAATGGTTATATGCTACATGGATAGTCCTCATTTTCTGGAGCCAATGAGGGATGAGTCTGGAAACGGAACAGCCGGTGCTTGTGTTCAGTTACATTACATGTCCACCCAAAATAATGAATAATAGGAGTTTTAGCTAGTGTAGAAAAATACTGATGCCTTTAGTGTACTGGTACAAAAGTAATTTGTAAGAGCTTTTGTCATGGCTTAACCCCAGACAGCAATGTAGCCCCACACCAGAGCTCACTCGCTCAGTCCCACACTCACTCACTCACTTATTCACTCACTCCCACTCTGCTGTGGGATGGAGGGACTCTAGGAAGGGAAAAAGTGGCAAAACTTGTGGGTTGAGATAAAGACAGTTTAATAGGTAAAGCAAAAGCTGCAAGTGCAAGCAAAGTAAAAACAAAGAATTCATTCACCACCTCCCATGGGCAGGCAGGTGTTCAGTCACCTGCAGAAAAGCAGAGCTCCATCATATGTGACTTGGGAAGACAAATGCCATCACTCTGAATATCTCCCTATTCCTCCTTCTTCCCCAGCTTTATATGCTGTGCATGATGCCATATGATCTGGGATATCCCTCTGGACAATTGGGGTCACCTGCTGCGGCTGTGTCCCCTCCCAGCTCCTTTTGCAACCCCAACCTCTTCACTGTGAGGAGCAGCAAAGGTCTGGACTCTGTGCAAGCACTGCTCAGCAGCAGCAAAAGCATCCCTGTGTTATCAACATTGTTTTCAGCAAAATCCAAAGCACAGCCCCTTGAGCAAGTGAAAATATGGATCCATTTTATTTATCACTTGAATAATATACAAATTTTCTGTAAAAACTGTTGCTTGCTTTTTATGCTTGTCTGCTTTTACTTTTTTGATTTTTAATCTGAGGGTAATATATATAATTTCTTTACACTGTGAAAATATTTGGCTTCTAACTCTTCTATGAGAAAGTTATTCTTTCTAAAAATGGATAAGAGTTAAAATGCTGGAAAAAGTAAACTTTGCTGTGTTTGAAGACATGTCAGCCTCAGAGAGAAAGAGAGATTCACCCTACTGTTGAGAATGAAGGAAGAAAAGAGGCTAAATAAAAGATGTTTGCATAATGTTTTAATAGGCAGCTTCCTTAGTGAGAGTGTGGCTTTTCTTTAACCTCCTCTGTTGTATAAAGAAAAGGGGAATTTAGTGCTAGACACATTGAAAACTGATTAACACTTGGCTATTTACTTCCAGTTCGTACAGTTAAGTATGTTGGCATTAAGCAGACAATGTACCTAATTACTTCTAGGAAGAGGTATGATTAATTTGACTCCTCCTTGGGTGTTTGTACAATGTGAATTAAACAAAAAATGTCTTTACATGAATCCATGAAAATTCTACTACTCTCATTTCAAAAATTTTACCTATACCTTAAAGAGGAATATCTTAAAGTATTATTCCAACATTAAAAAAAAAAAAAAAAAAAAAAAAAAAAGCATGAAGATGTGTCCAAATGTATATCAAATGTCTTTCCACTGGTTCTTTGAAGCTATAAATGCCTTTTCAGTTCTTATTATCGAGAGGTTTAAAGATGTATTAATTATTTGCTTAAACCACAAAATTTTTGCATCTTGTTGATTCAAAAATAAAACTGAAATCATATTAATTTACCGTGAATTTCAAATATTGCTATTGCAATAATATCAAGAAGTATGACATTTAAGGAGAGAAAAGGGGAAAAAAAATCCCTATTCACATTTCTCCTCCTCTGTGTCATAGAAGGGAACTTACAGGTCTAGAAAAAAGTGGATCCAGCTTTGACACTGACACATTATGTCACCATAGACACATTAAATAAATTTCTGTGACCTAAAGTCAGAACAGGTCTTTGGAAAGCATGAGGAAGCAAGTGGTACTAGAAGACATTCAAAACTTAAGCTGTAACACTGAAAATCTTTATTATTCTACTCCTTTGTCCATTGATGTCTTGAAACTACGCATTTCTCTGCCTAAATGTGCTTTTGAATTGGATTTGCAAGGCTTTCTGAGATGTATCTGTCATGAATTAAGATGCCTGAAATTCCCCTAAAATGCTGTTGTTGCTACTATTTTTGCTTTTACTTGTTTTGCTAGTTTTTTTTTACTCCAAACAGTAGAAAAGAGATTATAGTAAAATGTCTTTTTATTTAATTTATTGTATTTTAAACTATGTAAAGACATGCACTCAATTCACTCCTCTGCCAAAGAAAATTATATCCCATATATCCTTATATTTATCTGATACAATAGCAGTGAGATTATGTACTGTTTCATCTAGGGGGATTCTCTGTCCATTAATTGCAAAAAGAAAATGTGTCAAAAAATATTCATTTTCTAAATATTGATCAAATAATCAATAACAGATACAAAATTTATATTATGATAGTCAGAGATACATTTCCAAATTTAATAAATAGTATGACTATTTCAAGGCTGGCTTTTTTCAGACAGATTGAACACTCAAAATTCTTTATTTCATGTACTGAAAGGTATATTCTGCCTAAGAGGGACTAGATTCAGAAGCAGAATTTTGTAAGGAAATGGATAGCAAAAGAGATTCCTCAGACAACTAGTCCTGAAGAACTTCAGGTTATAATAAATCAGCTTTACTTTTAAATGATCACACCTAATCTATTTTTTTTTTTTTTACACAGTCATCTGATTATCATCAGACTTTGGCCAGCAATCAGTCCCAAAATAGCATCCTCCTACTATTCTCTTTTTAAATTTGCATTCTCAGGGTCCTACTTTACAAAGTATCTTGGCCTCAGTATTGAAAATGAAGGCTTTCTCAGGAAGAAAGTCTTGCAACTGATCTGCATTTTCAAACTTATAATTTCCATTAGTAATTGTTTTCCTCCAAATGACAGATATCTTTATAAATTTAATGTAAGCTGAAATATGATTTAGATTCAGAAGAAAAGGAAAATATATCTAACTGAGTAACGAAAATTTCAGGTTATGAGAAATCCATGTTTAAATTATAACCAAGAATTCAGTTTCCATGTCTTGGATGAAAGTTATTACTAATATCTTTAAAAGAGTGTTTATTTATACAGAGAAACAGGTACAGAACATTGTGTGATTAAACTATCCACTTTCACAAATTCTTTTATATTTAATTATGAAAAAATTTTCGAGTCTCATCTTTATTTAAATGTGAAATTAAACTAAACTCTAAAACCTTGAAATCATTATGCAAGTAGAAGGCTTGTTTTCCAGTTAACCTTATCAGGAATGAGGAAGGAATAAGATTAAAGTTAATGTTAAATAAGGAGGAAAGTTCTAGTGAAAAGTTTTTTTCAGCCATGTTTATGCGTTTGGAGTTTTTCTTCCATTGGAGAGTTTAATTTTGTGGGGTTTTTTAAATAAATAAAATTATTGTTTCAAAGAGTATTTTTAGCATGTTTCAATTCTATGACTGTTACAGAAGTCAAGTAACATGTCATCTACTGTCTGTGTTTGAAGGTGCTTCATTTGTAACTTATGCTTTCTGTGGGGGAAACCCAACCTCTCAGACCCCTGAATCTGGGCACCCCATCCCAGAACAGCTGTGTTGAAAATCCAGCCCTTCCAAAGGAAGTTGTTCTGCATTGTGTTCTGCACTCAATGATATGCTGCTGACTGGAAAAGCTCTAGCACATAGTCAGTTTACAACAGATTTTAAAGATCCTTTGCCCTGCTGCTGTAGTCACTAATGTAAAATATCTAGATATCCCATTTTAATTTATTACCTAACTTTTCCTCAGGAGCTTTAGTTTCCCTCTCAGTTTCATTATGCTTTATAAAACAATTGAGTTAGTTTATTTGACATCATTAAAATGTTTCAGTGATGATGAGAAAAAGAAAGTTAATATAAACCCATGATTTTGAAAACAAACAAAAAAAAATTGATTACTTTTTTTTATTCAGTGATCTAATACATTTTTTAAACTAGAACATCTTAAAAAATGAGGGGTTATTCAATAACAATTTCAATTACATTAACTCTCCAGAAAAAGGTCACCCCTTATACAGACAAAAAGCTGCACTGAAAAACTATTTTGCATATGATCACACTTTGAAAGAGTTAGATCCTGAAATATTTTAAATGCACTACTGATTACAGACAGATGCATTCTGACTCACATCGTTTCAGAGCTAATTGAAATACTGACACGGGGTTTAGGATGAAAATTTGCCTTCTTGTTCGTGCATTCCTACCAGTTGGCCACAGCAAGATGTCTTACTGCATCAAAATATATCAGGATTCCCAAAGCTGCAATTTCCTTTGTATAAAAAGCAAAGGAAAAGCAAGGGCAGTGTTTTGCAAAAGCCTTTTGCTGTATTGTGTTTATTGGCACTGCATATATTTCTATTTTATTCCCACTTTTATTTAGTCGTAGTGATTGAACTTCGGTTATACTACTGCCCATTAAAATGGAGTACCATGCCCATCATTCACTACTAAATGCTGGCATAAAACTTTCAAAATATGTGAAACATTTATATTAAAAATAATAAATTGGAAAAACCCAACCCAAACTGAGCACCCCACACAAAGAATTTTGAGTACAATTTCATCCAATACATTTTTATAAGAATTATATATCCTGTATATTATACAGTGCTGTTAACAAATAACAGTTTCTGTCAATCTCAAAAATCTTATCTTTATCTTGCTTTAACATTACCTTGTTTTCAAAGGTGTTGGAAGTTCAAAGATTTAGGACTCCATTGGACTTCTGGTGTTCTGATGGATGCACATGCTTGACAAATAATTAAAAAAAAAAAAAACAAAACAAAAAAAAACCCTAAGAAACATGTCAGGTACTAAGAAGTCGATTTTGTATAAATTCAACAACTGTGAACAAAAATAGGGTTCATTAAACACTTGTAATTGCACAGTAACATTCTTCTTGAACTCAAAGATAGTTTAATAAGTCAGAATAGAATAGAACATTTCGGGAATTTAGATGCTAATATTGAAGAATTTGTAACACTGAAGAAAGCACAGAAAGTAAGACAAAACATTAGCAGAAAGAAAATGTAAGAAATTATTTTAGAACTAAGAAGTCGATTTTTTCTATGATACCCCTGGTTTTAGCTCTACTATTTACACAAATACTTAGTGATGATGATGATGATGATAATGATAAATGGGAACACACTGTCCTTAAGAAGTAGGAAAACTATGAAATAAAATAAAACTTTCTAAAATTTTCTTCTCATTGTTATTCCAAGTTCAGTTTGTGGAGTGGAAAATATTCCTGAGAGAAAATCTACTTGCGAACTTGGTAGTTGCCTTTCACTGCCACTCAGCCATCAGAAGTTGTGTTTTAAAACTTAGTATGCCCACTGCACAATATGTATTTTTAAATTCAGTTTCCTTCCAAGCAAAAGGTACCTGAAATTCAGGTGGGGAGAAATGGTGATTCAGTAAGCCTACTTTTGTGGAATGAATATATAAATCTTAATCTGAGTCATATTTCATAAATATTAATCTCTTTTCTTTGCACTGGAAGAATACTGAATATCAGTTATTCTTAACTACTTAAAACAGATGGGATAGAAAGCTTCAGAAGCTGTTGATTTAAAGAGATGATTTGCCTTAACATCAGCCGTCTTCTGCTGGTTTTTGTTAAATTCTTCTTTCATGACCCCAGTAATTAGGAAATAACCTCCCAAAAGCTGAATTCAACACTTTGAAAAACGTAAATTCCCTTTAGTGAATTACCACAATACTTGTTTTTATGAGTTAACTCCAGATCTAACAGTTCAATTGTTTAATGGATTCGCATGTTCCTATCCATATATTGAATATTTATAAACATATATCGTAAATTTACGTTTAAGATATTAATGTTCAAGTAGTCTACTTGAATACAAAAATGAACTTTGTTAATTTAGAAATAATAGCTTGTTTAATCTATGCACGGTTCATTATATATAGTGTACATCTTTCCCAAACTTTGGCTGTAATACTTTGAACAAAATAATTCTAAATACTAAAAAGAAAAGTTAGGAAACAGATGAACTTTCCCATGTGTTACTGAATTTCTCATTTCTTGATAGAAAAATTCAACAGCTTTTAACATTCCGTTTTTTCTGACTAATTCCCACATATTTATTCCCCAGAAATCTTAACTTTTACTTAATAAAAATAAAAATAAAAGAATCCCTCTCTATTGATCTCTAAATCCATCTTCCTATTGATTCCAAAGAAAACCTGAAAGTTATTACTTCATTTTTCTTTTTTTATTTTTTTCCTTTTCAGCACTGGGAAAACAGAATACAAGGAGTGGGAAGTGTTTCATATTAATTTTATAGTACTGAAATTCTGATTGATGTGTTTATCTCTAATTTCAGAATATTGTGTTGGAAGATAATCCAGATGAAGATGTATTTGCTTCATCTGTCCAGCCCATTATCCTGACTTCTTGGGAAATAATGAGTTTGAAGATGTATCTGAGTATTTCACTCAGCAGCTTTTGATCAGTAGCAGATTATGAGTATTATAAAGTGGTTTGATTTGGACATTTTAGGTAAAAGAAAATTTAAAAAAGTTGGGATAGCTCAAAGTACCTCTGTGAAGCTACAAATCAGAGCCTGGAGCCTTTTCCTGAGCCATGGTACTTTTTGCATAGTTACTTACTGGTAGAGCATTTACCCAGGAGAACTGTGTTTTAGGCCATCATCAGACTGTGCAGGTTAAAAATGCACAGGTTTTGCATCTCAGTGTTGTGCCTTAGCCATCATAACTGCTGTACAGCACTGCTCCTGGATAGCAAGGACAGAAATAGCTAATGGAAAACAGCCTGCTCTCCTCTGAGTTGAATGTTCTAGCCATCTTTTGCAGACTGGGCTACTGCTTCCTTGAAAAACTTTTGGATCACATCTGTATCCCCTCCCCACTATGTAAAAAGACGAGAGCTGAAATATTCCAACTTTGATATGAGCACACCTATTTGTTTTGGCAATGTTTTGTGTCTCAAACTGATTATTGTTACTTCAGGAAAAACACTTAGTCTATTGCATTAACAGAGTTACCAGTTAGGAACCTGTGGCCAGAAACTTTTAGTCCCCTATAGAATCTCAAGTGCTTTGGTTTGGTGGGCAGCATTTTCCTGTGTCGCTCTTTTCAGTTTAAGGCCCTAATGTCACTTCAAAGGTACTTTATTCTCCTTCAAGCCTTTGGGAAAATGGGACTTTACAAACTTTTGCCTGTTTTGTTTTTTTGTTGGGGTTTTTTTAGGAGAAACCTTAGAGACATATGCATAAGAAACAGCTTTGCAAGGCTATAATTATCCCTTTTTTGACATTTGAAGTTGTGCATCTGTGGATGCTCCTATTTGTCCCATACCTTCATAGGGCTTAGAGATGACATGATTTCTTGCATTGCCCTTAAAATGCTCATTAAACTAGAGCTTTGCATTCAGAAAACTATAATCTCCTCTAATCAGTATGCTGCCGTTGCAAAAGCAGTAGGTCACTTGTGGCCTCTTTCCAGTTCTTTGCAAATAGATCCCTAAAACAGCCTCCTGAACACTGACATGCTTCTGCTGATTAAAACCTGGGAGTCCAAATATATAGGTGTCAGGCTGAAAGGCAACAGTGAGACTAAATGATGGTCTTCTCATATTTAAACACAGCATAACACTACTAGCTGTGCTTTTTCCCATCTGTTTTACAAGAAAGAATTAAAAAGGAAAGTATTCCTTGTAGCTCCAGGTGCTAGCAACGCACCCACTTAACACAGATGGCAGAAGGCCTGCCTGTCAATGGGTGGAACTTCCTCTGCCAAGCAAACTAGAATTGCAGCTAAAATTGTATGGGTCTTGTTTTGCCTTTTTTTTTTCCTTTTTTTTTTTTTTTTTCTTTTTTCTCACACTCTGCCCACAAAAGATAGGATATTTTCTTTACTACATATGATTTATAAAGTACAGACTTTTTCTGATGCATGATATAGATAAAAGGCAATCTTGAAGGAGATGTGTTGTCATCAACCTTAAAAATTCTCAAGGTTAAAATGCCTAAGAGATGGCACCAAATTCTTACAGGAATTTCATTTGTGGGAAACTACTTTACCCAGAATTTAATTATAATCTAGGTGAACACAGAATTTTAGATATGGAAATGACCACCCAAATAACTAAATCCAGCTTTTTTTATTACAAAAAACCCCAACAAATCATATAGTGCCTTCATAAATTCCTACACTAATCAATCAAACTGGATTGCTCCTGCATTTTTTGGGTATGATTTCTCTGAAGTGGTTCTTCTGCTCACTTAGCTGCCAAGTTGTTAATATCCTTGAAACATTAATTTAGTATCACATAAAAACTCAAAGGCCTACTCTGATTCCTTTCTAAGAATTCTGTTTAATTGCTCTGCATTTGTATTGCCCCATGGTTCTGAAGACTTGTCTGTTTCTTCTAACAATTTGTCAAGAAGAATGGAAAACTAAGGGCTGTTTTATCTTCCTACCAATGATGGTATTCTCTTTCTTGTGAACAGGATTACTGCATCCTTAGATCATCTTTTAACAAAGATCAGACTAACAAAATAAATTAAAGAAGAAATTACATGCTCTGAAAATCCACACAATGTTTGGAGATGAACACTTTGTGTGGGAGACTACAGAAACTTATAATATATTTTCATATATATCCATGTGTATGCAGCAAACTATAGCTTGCCTTATTGACTATATCTAGGGCACTTTTAAATAGGTCTGGCCTGCTGTCCTGCTGATACAGCCGAAGCTGCTGAAGACATATTTGTTTCACAGGCAAATATTCAGCACATATGTTACAGATCTCAGCCAATGTGGCTGCAGAGTAACACAGGGCAGATTTTCTGTCAGTGCTCAGGCTCTTTCTTGTCCAGCATTCCTTTGATATATTGCTCAGGGAGCACTAATCAGAAACATACAGTTTGCATAGAGGCAGCCAGATTACAAGAAGCCAGGTTGTCTGGTTTTTGGGCAATTATAATTTTTTTCACCTTGTGATTGGCTATATAAATGCACAGGCATTTGTGGGTAGAGTAGAAGGTGAACTTAGAACTGCACACAGTAGGATAAATTGTCCTACTAGATTAAAATATGCCTATGGCAGACTCTTTCCTTGGAAGCTAAAGAATATATAAACTAATGTGATGAAGAAGTACTACCAGTGGTAACTAGAGATTGACAGGATATTTGGAGAAGGTGGGGGATTGCTGTCATCTGCATGAATAACCAAGGATAGAAAGATAAATAGCCTGTTCCAAAACAGACCATTAAAAAGAATTAGAAATACAAATTAAGGGAGAGACTGAATTTCGGATTAAAAACTTGCTTCAATTATGCCATTTTAAAAAGTGAATAATTTAGTGGTTTGGGTTTCTTGTGTGGGGATTTTTTTCCCAAGCTAAGTCTCTAAAGAGACCTCTACTGCAGCACGTCGTGGAAATCTTTTTCACACAGAGTTTCTGTTGCATACAAAAACGCTTATTATATCATGAAACGTATCTTTGTAAATCGATTCCCTGTGGTATGTATCCTCTGCAAGGATAACGTTTGGACTATAAGTTCAAAATGATCAGTGATGAGTAGTTTTGCACACTCTCTTGATATTTGCAACACACTGCTTACTTGGCAGTACATCTGCTACTGAAGGGAGATGGTTTTGCTTCTGCTTGAGGTCGTGTTCTGTCTGCATCATCAGTAACTTCATTGCATTCAGCCAGCCCCTAGTTCAGGTCAGAGGTCCTCATTCCAACTAGGACTGGTGCAACCATGCTAATTTACTCTGGACATGAGAGTCCAGCCCTTATGGTGTGTAAGGTCTAGATGCTTAGCAGGTTTCTCCTATATTTGCTGAAAACTGAAAAAGGGAATATCCTGTAATTAATCTGCACACAGGTTCAGTTTTCCTCTCTTTGACAAAGCTATTTACAGTCATGATCATTATGCACACTGGTATATTATCCAGACCGTGCAGGATCAATGATTCTAAATATAACAGGAGAATAGAAGGAATTTATGGTATAAAACCAGGGAACTGCTCAATTTTGAGAGTTTATTAACAGAATTATAATTATCTATTTTAATATTAGAAACAATAACAGCTATTTTTTTTTTGAAAGCCACAATTTATAGGGGGAATTGCCTAGACATTTTTTAAGATTTAGAAAGTTTGAATAATTAAAAATTATTTCCCCTCACCCTTCCCCAATTAAATGTAAACACTTAAATGGAATTAAAGAGACAACACATTGCAAGTTTTATTCCAAGCTAAAATATACACAGGATTAGTATTCTGAAAGCAAATTGGTTCATAATTGTCTGAGTGCCTTACCACAGGAACGTATCTTTCCTTCTCACAAAAGTGTGATGTTCTTTATTCCTTTTACACAGGCATTCCATATAACCTCTGCTTAAATTAAAACCCCATGTTGTCTTTCTCATAGGCACCATTTTCATCCTTTTCTCTGTATTCATCCCTGATCTCTTGAAGCTAAGATACTGAAAAGGATAAATTTGGCTTGATAACAGTATGCATAACGATGCTACTGTAGGTTGCTAGGATACCATTTGGTGGTCAACTGTCTCTGGTGCAGCTGCTCTTAATAGCCAGACTGACGGACATATTTGCTTTTATCCCCCTTACTGCTTGGGCTACAGAAAGTTTCACTTCATCTATTATATTTTGACTTTTGAGTGGAGGTAAGCTTAGAGAAAAAGACATGGGAGAGGGAGAGAGATGTTGATATTTTATTTTCATTTTATTTTAGCAACAAATGTGTTATCCCAATGAATTTAAAAAGAAACATGTACCAGTCTCTGCAAGTTTTATAACTTTTGGTACATGAGCTAATGCAAGATCTAATCCAATGTCCATTACAGCAGCTGAGAATTTTTCACTTATTTAATATGACTCTGCTAGTACCCCTTAGCTTTTTTTTCTGAGGATTTTGAGGGATAAAAGCAAAAGATACAACAATTTGAGTTACATAGCTGTGTGGTTCAGTTGGTGGCATCTGAAAGTTCATATGCTTTGTAGGAAACATACGAAGGGAACACGTAAGAAATTCACACTTGACTTACTTAAGACAAAAATGTTTTTTCCACAAGAACAAATAGTTGTTGCTTTTGTTTGAATAGAATTGCTTATGAAACATTGAATTTTGGTGCCAATTCCTGAGTGCTGACCGCTTTTAGAAATTAGTCAGCTTTACTGAGTCACTAAGCTTAAGTTTGCTACCTTAAATTTAGATGTAATTTCTCAAAAAAAAAAAAAAACAAACCTCCAAAACACCCACAACAAACAAGCAAACAAACACCCTTCCCTACTGGTAACTTTCAGTCCCCTTCTGATCTGATTCCTGTTCCTGTTTGGATTCACAAACTCTAGGTAATGGGCACTGTTATGGAAACACAATGAAGCAACACTCTACCAGGAGACTTAAACCTTGGTATTCATACATTTAAGATGTGAAGAATCCTGATGACAATATGTATTTCTTCTTTTGGAAAAGAAAAAACCACCAACCAACCAAACCACACAATGTTCCTTATTAACGTAAATGGCTTCCCTAACTTGATTGAAGTCAATGGGGATTTTTAGTGAATTTTAAGCTGAGTAAGAGCTGAAAGTCCATTCTTAACTTCAATAACAAGAATTTAGGGAGTAAGTGTTTTCATTTTAAGTGTATTTCTTCCTGTAATATCTGTCCAGCATGGGGAAAAGTAATTATATTCTCAGAACAAGAGTCAAAGTGATAAATGGTCTTTATGCAAAGTTGTCATTACTAAACCTTCTGTAAAGGTGGGAGGCATCTTAACAGCATTAACACTGTGGTAAGGATGTTATGTACCTGGCCGTAGTCAATTCAGAAGAAGGAACAGATCTAGTATGTGATTTGGCTCACTTGTTTTAGACTTTTAACTGTAGAATGAGATGCATTGCACATATTTTTCCTGAAAGACTATAAAAAGAGCCTGAGGTTATAGACAACTATATTTAGTTAGATTAATATTAATCTTAATCTTTCTTGTAAGTTGATAGTGATATTTGGTTCTCTCTATATTCAGAGGAAAAAGAAAATTGCCTTCAGAGAAGAGTTCACCATGAGTATTATGGATGTCTCAGAAAAGGATGAAACTCCCTTTAGAGATGCCTGGCTTTCATTTGACTGTAGTGGGAACCAGTATTGCAGTCTAGACTAAGTACCAGACTTCCAGAAGCCTAAGGTGAGGTGATAGGAATACCAGCTTTAATGGGTATCTATTATTTTACAAAACAGCATATCCTGCAAAAGTAATGAGCCACAAGCAAATATTGGTAAATGTTACAGAGGACACATGTTATTTGGGATAGCAGATGGGCATCAGGTAACAGCTGATTAGGAAGCTACTCCCTAGTGTGTTCAAATATATCTGGACAGAAGGTGCACAAACAGTATCGCAGCACACATGTGAACTCAGTGAAAAATTCTGGCCACATGCAATGCTGCTGGCCACTCTCTGGGATTCCTCTCTCCACATTCCTTTATGCCCAACACTGAATTCATGATTACTAACATCTGCAAATTATACTGGCAGTGTATCATCATTTTCTGGCAGCTGCAGCTGCCAGTGGAAGACTGTATACTTTGTTTAAGCCATGGGCAGTTTGATGTAGTGAGGTCAATGCAGTTTATTCTGAGAATTTACTGGGTTCTTGGCTACTACAAGCACAAATAACACTAAAACCACCTCCAACAACAACAAAAAATCAAGCTCTAGCCAGGTACCTTAAAATTTTATTGTGTTTCACAGATTTGTCCTATAACCATTCAGATACTAGTAAACAGCACCAAAGAGTTTAAAAGCCAAACCTAATACTACCAGTAATAAAGAAACCAAATGGTAAATTTTGTGCAAACTATAATATCTAGCTGTTCTTTGCAGCTGCTTCTTCTGTAGCATTTTCTATTTATTTTCCAGAGGAGAGATCAAAAACAAGTTTTGGTGTTATAATCCAGCTGCTTTCAACATCACCAGCACACAGGTAGCAATAAATCTACCTTATTTGGTTACAAACTCCTGGTAATGCTTTATCATTAGGAGGACACAAAGAAGGCATTGTGCATCAGTACAAATACACCTGGGTCTTCAATCATTTAACGTGGAATGAATCCCAGCAATAACAGGTAAAACAAGGAAGTCACTGCATTAAGAACAATCAAATAACACCTTGAATCAAAAGTTAATGCAATGAACACAGCTCTCTGTCTTGTTGGGGACTCTAAACACTCTGAGTTACAAGGATGCTCTGCAATTTTTCTAGGTACTTTCTCGCTAAACTATAAAATTGAGTTTAAATTGATGAACACTTCTATTAATAACAACAGCAACAAGTGTGTGTCTTGTCAAATTGACTCACAAGTGCTTTTTGGGTTTTGTGTATTTTTAATTAAAAAAAAAAAATTAAAACTAATAGGTTGTTTTGGGTTTTTAATGAAAAATAAAAAATTAGCTCCAAAATTTTAAAAAGAAAAGAAGCATATTTTCC
>VZRO01003720.1:981798-998067 GCA_013397915.1 Daphoenositta chrysoptera
GGGTGGGTAGGAAATCTGGGTGTCTGGTTTGACTCTTTGCTTGCAATAAAGTAGAGCATTTTCACTCAACAGCACTGAGGAGGAGGCATTGCTGCAGTGTGAAGTTCTGTGGCTGCTAACTGCTGAGGTCATCTTCACTTTTGAGCTGAGACCACAACTAGGGAACAAGGAAAAGATGAAGTTCTGAAGAAATTCTCTGACCTGAATTTTCTGTAAAAGTGATGTCTACTGCTATTTGGTGAAAAAAGGTTTGTACCAATGTCACTACAAAACCAGCTACATCACTGATTTCTGCTTTCAGCTGGACACTGATTATTACAACATAAAGAGAGATGTAGTTATATTTTTGAAATGGTCAGCAGTGTATGCTGTGTAGTACAGGCATGGCTACAAGGATCTCAACACTGAAAAATATTCCTATAGCCCAAAGTCATGTACTTTCTATGGCATAGGAGCCAAGAGCAGTCCACATACAGAAGATATCTGTGTTCCTTAGACAGTTATTTATGCACTACTTTATTGTGGACTGAGAGTGGGATGAGCAGACAGCTGAGTCCTGAGAGACCTGCTGATGTTGGCTTAAACAGCCAGTGCTGGCTCATTTCCTCACTTCTGGTGCAGATCCAGAAGGCTTTCCACCAGGAGAGCTTGCCTGCAGCCATTCACATCACAGTTTTTGCAACAGATCCACACTTGAACTGTTCAGATGCCACAGGTTTGCCCATCTGGTACTGTTAAACCTATGGCTGTCACTCCCACACTAAAACACAGCAATGACTTTCTCCACCCTTGACATCTTGCTGAGCTGGCTGTATCCGATAATGCAATATCTGCTCATAGCAAGGGAATATGGATTCTGGCGAAAGCACTGGAACTCTTCATGAATCTGTCTCTGCCTGTGTCTCATTATTCAGCTTTATATCACTGCTGATCTCTGGATTGCATTGCTACTGATGTTTATGTCCTAACCTGTCAAAACTAGTGTCAGTTGTCCGCTTCTGGTGTTGCATATTTGCTATTGGTTCCTCTATCCTGTGGATAAATAGCTTTTTGTGATTCAGCTGTATTAACAGAAAAGGTTACCATTGCCAGCTTAGCCCTGCTGTTCCTTTTCCTTCTGCCTGACATTATTTTCCCCAGAAGATCCCCTTACACAAGCCCTGTTACAAGTACTCTATAATTTGCATCAGTCAAAATGATCTGGACTATAGAGGACTTGGTATTTGCACATTTTAAAGTAACCCAATTTGTTTTTATAAAAGTGTCTTCAGGATCAGGGACTGAGAGGAGACAGTCTCTAACAAAAGAATTATGATGGTCAGCTACAAGTGAATTATGCATGGTAGCCTAGACACAAATTTTATGCAGAATGACTGTCCATTGCTAACTTTCAAACAACTCCTATAGGTGGTTTTATGTCACCCAAAAGTTTTCCTTGGGCATTCACCACAGATATCTCTCCACTGATACTTGTATTTCAGGACATATTTAATGAAAAAATCCTGATTTAGACAGTGGCTTATTGTCTATGGAAGAATAATGCTGCATTTCCTCAAAACTGCATTGTCCACCTTGGAATAGATTTGTTTGGCATATGACACATTTTCTTGGTCCTGTATAAAGCCTGAATGTATTAATACATGGGTTGCAGCAATAACTAGATAGATTTGAATACAGCCACCATGAATACAGGTACAATTCGACAGGATCAATATCTGATGACCTGTTTTGCTCACAGGAACAAATACCTATGTTTCCTCTGCACCGTGTTCACATGACATTGGCTATTCACAATATTTTTTTAATCTCTGCTTAAAATTATTTTGGCTGCAGAACTCACTTGGCAATACCAAGGGTTCTCAGTCTTCTTTCTGTCAGGAATTACACGAATGGCACTGTTGACTCAGATAAAAAACATAATTTGCTATCTGTATAACACAATAAAAACTCCAATTTTGCCTTTTGGAAAGTTCTTTGTATAATAATATATGTACTACAATACTTTAAGCCACAAAATTCTTCTGAAACATGGATTTGTGATAGAGTTTCTATGCTCTTACTTTTGGCTTCCCTCATCTTCACGAATCCAAAAATTTAGTTGTTAATCTCACACTGCTATTGTCTCTGTCATTATGCCAAATCTTCCTGTATTTAACCAGATTAAGGAATAATCTCTGAGGCAAAAAATAAGATCTACTTGTGATTATTGCAGAAATTTCCATATAACACTATGAGGTTGCTCATTTTTCTGCGATATCACATTATAGATACATATCTACTGAATGAATAAAATTACTTTTCAGCAAGATGCTACACTTCCTTAGAGTACCAGTCAGTTTTAGAAAGCATCAATAGAAACATTACATGAGATCTTATTAATAATTGTTCAAGACTAATTTAGAGATGCAAACAGCAATACAAAGGCCACTGACAACGAGCAGTTATTTGCACAGTAAAATGAGTGTGTGTGCTTATTGCTTAGTCTAAAAATAACTGGTTCATTAACTTTAAATGTATCATTAACCTGATCATATTGTTAAAGTCAAATGTAAAAACAGATAAGGCAATTTTGGTTTATATTAGCTGGTGCATGTATACGTGCATGTTCACATTTAGCACTCTTGAAAATGCAATGAGATTACACATTCTGCAGAAACCAGAAGTTTTTAAAGGGTGAACAATGACAGCAAACCTAGGATAGGAGAATAGGAACAATTTTGTTTTCCCTGTATTGGTGAATCTTAATATTCATTAAAAATCAAATACCAATATGAGGCTTAATAAATCCTGTGAGAAGGATTTTGCTGCTTTGTGATTTGTATAATTTGCTCCTATGTGAAACTATTGAGTTAAAATGTTGGGGAAAATACTGTGTATGTTAATAGATATTTAAACAGTAGTTTTCTACCCTTCTCCATGACTATCAAATACCACCAAATATTTACTCTTGTTGAGGAGACACCAAGATGATAGCTGGAAAGAGCTTGCTGTAGGGATTCCTTTGAGTTCCTGCATCATGGAATAGACCAGATGGAAGAACAAAAGGAAATCCTTGTCTTCACAGAAGGGGCTTAGATCAGTTGATTATTTTTGCCAATCCGTTCCCCAGGACTTGAGGGAGTGGAAGGTCAGTTACCTTTAGAAAGAAGTTCTTGCCCTTCCTTGTGTAGGTAGCACTGTGACATATTTTGCAGATAAACTTTATATGAATGAAATAGCGCTGACTTTGTTAAGTCCAGGCTGGATTAGGACTCATAAACACATGAGGCTTCTCCTCTCAGTCTGCTTGCTGCCATTGTCATTTCCAGATCCAGACTCTACCCCAGGATGCACGAGTGTCCCAAAGATAAGCACAACAGATGTGACTGGCCACACGCCAACACACAGACAGCACGGCCCTTTCCAGCACCCACATAAACATCAGCAGTGTGTACATTCACCTGAACACAGGCAACCCAAGAGTCTTCCTCTTCCGTGTCTCACCAGGTTTGAAGCTAATCAGTGAAACTTGAACATAATCCCGTTTTCTTGATTGGCAAAACCACTTAAATTCATGGGCTTTAAGTCTGACGTCCATGTCTGGACCTTGGGATGCTTACCCAGTCATTGTCTCAGACCTTGGGTTCTGGTCAGATGAGAGTGACCTCCTGCACGTGGGCTGGTCCAACTGGACAGTCACTAGCGAATCTTCCTCCAACTCACATCACATGGAGAGAAGAAAACAAGACCACACAGAAAATGGTGAGGAAAATTACTGCACAAAATTTTCATTTCATTAAAAACTTCAGGGGTGGCCCTTCTTTGAAGTGAGTCCATGATAGGACCAGGTGTCTGTCATTGGCTTCACTGATACAAGCCTTATATCGAATTACAAGAGTACCAGGTCAGAGTCACCTTGAAATTCTGGTCCACGTCACAAATGTGTGAAGTTCAATAATTACTGGTGAGTTAGTATCCTCCAAACAGTGGCTGCTAGAGTAGCTGATCACGTATAACATAATGCAATTAATTAATTAATTAAATTTGTTAAAAATAATTAAAAAGAGTGTCTCATTTTTATATGAGGCTTTTGTGTGGACAGATAGCTCTTGTGCATGCAGCTTCCCTCTTCACCATTGTTTTAATCAGTAAGTTGGTTATAATAAATGTCATGCCTCAGAAGGGCCAAGAGAAAAACTTGTGCTTTGTAAAGATATTCCGATTTCAAAACTTCATCTCCATTACATGATCTTAAACAAGTCATTTATAAAGCAGAACTATAAATAGAAATTCCAGATCAGAAAAGGATAAACAGAATAGAAGAGAATAATGTATGTCTTTTACTGCTCACACTGATGTCTTAATCAGTTCCCTCTCATTTCTATTATAAAACAGACGTCTGTGCACTTTTGTTTGTGTTATTGCCTCCATTTATGAAAATTTTTAAAGGAAAGGTATGTTTATAACATCATCATTGTCTTGAAGATGTATATAAGAAGGCCAGAAACTGTTATGAAGAAATGCACGGCCTTTGTAAGTGAGAGTGGACTTTCTAGCTCTTTCACAAACTTGCACAAGAAAAATCCATGTAAAAATGCACTGCAAGAAATTTTGGGGATCACCATGGAAATACTTTGACAAGTATTTAATTGTGTCTTTTTTTTTTTTTTTTTTAATTCAATGGTAACTTGTCTAAAACACTGTTAAAATACTATACTTTGTCCCAGCATAACAGAGCAGAATGTCTAAGCAGTAGCTGATGTTGGTACTCTTTTTTCTATCAGCTTACTAACTATGGAACTGTATGCCATCAACACTAAGATAAGTTTCACGTGAGACTGTTTTCCTTTGTGCTTATTAGAGCAAATATACTTTTGATTACTTTCTGCATGTTTCCCAAGACTCTGAATCACTTTATTGCAGTCCAGATATGCCTTTCATGTTTGGAATACATCTTCCCTGCATCACACTTCTTTTGGGCTGCCACATTGGTGAAGCATATAAAGGTGAAGAAATGGTCTGTGAAGGTAAAAAAGAATTAATAATGACACCAAGACTAGTCAAAAGTTTGAATAGGCTTGAAGGAGGAAAGTGAGATATGCAGCATCTGTGGATCTTTATATACCTACGCTGTGCATAAACTGCCTGACAAAGTATCAGACACTATGTACTGAGCGTAAAACACTGAATACAAAGCAGATGGGTCACAAACATTTAAAACTCAGATTTCTAGCTTTCCAATCCCTTCTGAGTATAATCTTCCTGTAAAGGTAAGATTTATTCCACATTAGTTATTCAAAATAGCCCAAGAAAACTCTAGAGTTGGGTTGATGAATACACAACCTCCAGTTATAGTTGATGAAATTGTGAAATTAGCTTTCATTATTGAGTTCCAGTATTGAATCTTATGAACCTTCAAATCCACATGGTGCAGAACAGAAGGCAAATTTACATCAATTAATTGTTTTATGAAAACCTGATAAAGAAGCACTGTCCTTGAACCACTTAGATTAATGAACCTAAATAAAACACATGCATGTATCTGTGTATATAATTCTGTGTTAGAGGATATTAACGGCTGCCATCAATCACAAATCTGGTTACAGTTGATATGTGAAATTACCTTCACTGAGTCTAAATGAAAGAACAGCCTAATGTTACTTTTGTGTAGGCAGAACTAAAACAGTAGAAGCCAGGGTTAAAAAAAATAAAGGAAAGCATCATTGCAACATCTAGCAGCTGAGCATCTTCTCTAACCTGTTTCTCACTTTTTTCTGTAAAAAAGAATATAAAAGAGATTGCTGACCCCAGCTATCTCAGATAAGATAGCTAAGAAGAACTTCATTATGGAAGTATCTGTTTATCTCTATTATGTCAAAGCTGGGACTCCCAGCCACAGGTGGGATTCAGCTGCTCTAACACAGGTAAATGTGTAGAAGCTTTCTAAGTTTAAGACACTTTTATGAATAGTTAGGTCAGTTAAGTCATGAAAGAAAGGAGATTCACCAGAAATAGCAATGATATAATGAATTATCCTTCTATTGAAAATAATCTGACAATGACACACTACATACTTTTGCATCTGTTACTAGGACAACCCAGGAACTGTCAGTCTTTGTCTATCGTATGAGTCAATATATGCAATTTTTTTTTATAAAACTGGCTTTCCTCCTCAGTACTCTTACTTTCTTCTTCTGCCTTCCCACTAAAAACTGAAGAAGGGTTCAGCAGAAGATGACATGTGGAAGCAGCATCTGCCTAGTAACTTTACAATATGTTCTACCTCCTCCCCTTCCCTTCAGTCCTGCGGTACAAGGATCATGGCTTAAATTTAGGTGGTATCAGGATACATTTGTCTAGAACCCAGTTTTTGATTAACTGCTGTAACAACTGCTACTACAGAGAGGTATCTACTTAAAAAAAAATATTTGGGTATATATTGTCTGTCTGTGTGTACCTGCCTTTCATGCTATCATACACATGCATATGTGTGTGAGTATATATATATATATATATATACATATATATATGTGTTAAAAAATATCTTTTGCTTTTTCTTTACAATAAAGTACGAGCAGTGTGGTGCATGAAGTGATCCGGGCAGAAAAGCAGGACACTAAATTCCTGACTTCAGAGACTTCTGTCAAACTCCTGACTCCAAGATTAAGTTGTTTACACTGTTTCTCCCCTCATAGTGCTGTTTATTCTGTTTATTCATAACATAACTCTTTGGGTGCCAAGGACTGAATCTTACACTTTAAGTTTAGAAGTCCAAGTACCTACACCTGTGCCTGAGTTAGTCATTCTGACAAGGAGAAGTAGGCAGCTCAGAGGTAGATATTCACTTAGCAAACAGCTACACCTGGTCATATGACCTTGACTTTAGTTCGTAGTTCTTGAGCTTTAATTGTTTATCAAAATAAGCAAACATGAGTTAACTGCTTTGGTAACAAACTGCCCTTCACAGATGGGCATAAACAGAGAATGCTGTAACACACATGTAATGCACATGACTTCTCAGACGTTGGAAAAAAAATGCACCAGAGCTGAGAGGTAACAGCAGAAAGTCAGCAAAATGGGCCCAGTGGTTTAGCAATAAACAGGTGTATATTTTGTTACTTAAATTTTGATTTGGTGGGGTTTCAGTGAGGATTTGTTAATCCTGTATGACTAACATCCTAGACATTTGTAGCCAAATATCAGAGACAGAGCTATTCCTAAAACAGTACCTTGAAGTAATCAAATGAGGGACAATACTGCAATAACTTTGTTCTGGATAATGTCCAATTGATAATTTTCCAGAAATTTCAATAAAACACTGTTCTATTAGTCACACTGTCCAGGACCCAGTCCCATAATGTTTTATTAAGCATATTTCTGTATTTTTCTTCT
Organism: Daphoenositta chrysoptera; assembly: GCA_013397915.1. Classification (NCBI taxonomy): domain Eukaryota; kingdom Metazoa; phylum Chordata; class Aves; order Passeriformes; genus Daphoenositta; species Daphoenositta chrysoptera. The sequence goes on from VZRO01003720.1 coordinate 989,170, forward strand.
TACTTGCATTCAATGGAAGGAAAGGTTGGACAGTGAAAAGAACTATGAATTGATGCCAATTTACAGTGGGAGTTTTTGTCTCATTTTTCCATGTACCAGATAAGTTGTTATGCTACTACAAAATCTTATACAATCACCTCTTGGTAACATACTACTTTTTAATTCTCTTTTTCTAAACAGATTTAAGATATAAAGTCTGATAGAAGTGATAGAGTTCCTCCATGACTCTCAATATTTACTCTTATTCTGGGTAAATTAAGGTTTTCTTGGAGTTTCCTGTATGTTTTCCTGTATGTTTATGCAGGTCTTCTTTTTTCAGAGGGTAATTATTCTATGTAAAAATGCATGAGAAGTATCAGTAGTTGTGACCTCTCTGTCATTGGCCCTTACTGATAAATTTCTCAAAGGAATTCTGTCAATGGGTTTGGACTGAGGGAGGCTAAACTTTGTAGAAGGAAATCTATCACACAGTGAACTGTGCTTAGAGCTTGCTTATTATAAGACATGAAAAAGAAATGGTTTTAGTATGAAGCATATTTTTTTTTTACCTAGAGAATGACTTTGGGCATAATGGACTGCATTCAGGAATCTTCTGTTATTTCGGTCAATGTTTAATGTATTTGCTTTCATTTTCTGCCAAAATACAGTCCTAACTTTCAGCATTTGCTCTACTTTTAGTTGGAAAATAACATTTAGAAATTCAGTACATTTCATCCCTTCTAGGTTAAGCCCTAGAACTTCAATCATGTATTTGTCCACAAGAGAAAGTAAGTTTTAAAATACCAAGAAAGCTACGTGATGTATTGTCAAAACATCCCATGGTAGCTCAAGATAATATGTATTGGGCTCAGCCTTAAAGGATTCAGTGTTTGAAACAGTAGCATAAATTACAAAGAATAAAAGTAATGCATAAGTAGAGAAAGCACTGGAATTGAGCTACTTTATCTGTGTAGTCCAAAATGTACTGCAGGGAAGAATAAAGGGGATACCACAGTCATTTTGTCACCCAAAAATCCCATCAGATAAATTAAATAGTAGCCATGGGAAGGCAGAGTAGAATAGTACATTGCCTCTCTTTAATCAGACAACTAACATGGGTTGATATTGGGACTGAAGACACAAAAATAAGATTAAAATATAAAATAGCATTTTTCTAATTCTTAATAGAAATTTAGAAAACCAAAAATTATTGGATATTAGGAAACTGAAATGCTAACCACTCTAGAGACAAATCTTTGTCAAAAGGGAAAAAAATGAAGACATTCTACAGTTATTCAGAGGAATAATTTTGGTCATTTAGCTTCAAACACCTTTTTTCAATTTATTAGAAACTGATTAGTCATCCAATACAATTTTTACCAAGGCCTGTAGTGACAGGACAAGAATGAATGCTTTAAATTAAAAGACAGTAGGTTTGGTTAGCTGCTAAGAAGAAAATTCTGGGCTAAGACAATGGCGAGGCACTGGAAGAGGTTTTCCAGAGAAGTTGTGGATGCCCCATACCTAGAAGTGTTCAAGGACAGGGTGGGTGGGTCTTTGAGCAACCTGGTGTAGTGGAAGGTCTCCCTGCTCATGGCAGGGGTGTTGAAACTAGATGATCTTTCCTGTCCCTTCTGCCGAAATCTATGATTGCATGATTTTACATACCTGACTGCAATAAGATTTTATATAAAAGCTAAAGAGTATTTCATTTGTGAACATATATGGGCATGTCTATGTATTTATACAGTCACAAAATCCCTCAAAACATGTGACGAGGTTTTCAGCAAAATTTAGTCTGATATCTTTAGGAGTCTTGTCATTTTACACTGCTTCCCAAGTAAAAGCTTACTACTTTCAGTTCTAAAGATGATGTCAAAGTTATAATTTTCTTTTAAAATTAATCTGAGTGACTACTGGGGATACATATATGTGATATTTTTAAAATTTAAAAATACCAGAGCTATCTGATTTACCAGTATGACAAAAATATTAACAATATTTTACATAATCCACAGTGTTGCAACAAGCCCATAGTGTTGCAAAACACAGTGTAAAACATCTGCTGTCCTCCCTAATGCTAAATAAAATCCTTACTATTGACTTTGGCATATGGTCTTTTTTTGCACCTTGATTTGGGAAGAAGCAGCTAACAACCCTAATAATTGGATCTTAACAATAGGAATTATTAGCTTGGGTAAATTGTTGATAATGAATTGTTTGTTTATCATTAATATTTTGCAATGGGCAGAAGCAGCGTGGGGGTAATGGGTTCCATCCCCATCAGACCTTGATGAAAAGTCAATAAAATCTTCCTGTGTTATATTTACCTCTTGTGCTAATGGCTGATGATGCTCATCAAGCCTGGCGTTACACCATGCAATAACAGCGGGTTTGCCTCTCAGTAAGGTGAGCACTGTGCCTGCAGAGCATCCTTAGCAGGGATTTCCCCGGCTGCTGGCCTGAAGTGGGCATCATGAATTCATGATGAACAAACCCAGAGGAGCTGGAACCTTGAGCAGTGTCAGTGTGAAATGCGTGTGTGTGCGTGCACGTCTCAGAATACAAATCTTAGATTACAAGGTTGCTATTCAGTCACTGTACCCATCCTGCTGAGCAAATAAGGTTTTGATTGCATGTCACTGAGTGGTGCAGTTTTGCTCTTGCCACAACCCCACTGAAATTTCCTTGTGGCAAGCAAGGTAAGACACTAACAGCTCTTTTTTCTGTCTTCCAAAATCTAGCACCTAAATATTCTTCTCTTGTTAGTGTTATATTAATAATGAATAACCAAAAAAAAATCTTGCTTCGTATAATACTACTCTCCTAGATCTCCTCAGTGTTATATGCATGTGTATGCACGTGCACATGCACACACAGAGAATAAAATCCATTACAAAACTTCCTGTTGAAATCTCTACCAGCTAAAAAAGAACCATTAGAATTGCCACAGGTAATAGGATTCAATATATCACTGACTCTGTTAATTCCTTTATGCTTAATAACACGAAATTGAAGACATATCTCTTCTATACCCCTTTCTCTCACCTCCTTAGCATCTTTTCTTGGTGCCTCTGGTGACACATTTAAGACTTCTCCTTTTATTATCGTTCTACCCATCAAGTAAAATTCATCATGTAATGCAGAAACTCAACAATGGTTTTTCTCTGCTAAAAAAATTTATTGAAAGTTATCATTATGAGGATTAGGTACCTGAGTTTTGTGTTTTTATAACTGGAAGTATCAAGTGGTGTGATAATGTTAATGATACAGGTAACTTGTGGGTTTCATGGGACTGGCTTCTTTTGACCAAGTTATTAATCTGGATACAAATAAGTATTTATTTGCATACCAACAGATTCAATTCCATTTTTTATGAAACTTGGTCGAGTATTGTACAAAAGTATGGTCTCTTAATTTTTTTAATTTATTTTTCCTTTTTGTTTTTTTTTGGCTGTATCCATAATCATTTGATTTTGTTAAAATTCTGCACTGAAATTCTGAACACTACTTGGCCTTTACTGTATTTTGAATATTCACCCCCACCCTCTTGGTAACCATTACAGGTCAGTTATGAATTATCAGTGTGCTTGATACGCTGAAGAGAGTGGCTGTCACCATAAAATGCACAGTTACAGCAAGAACATTAAAAGAGGAGTAAGTCATTGGATCAAAGGTTCATCTGTATATGATAGATGTCAGTATCATGATTTTTGGCACTGGCCAAGAATAAACTTGTAGGTAGGATTATAATCACAGGGGAAACAGCCACATTTCTGAAGTGATGTGAATACGCACCTTGTTTCAGGTTTTTAATTTTTCTGTTTTCTTCCCACACACATACACATACAAACACCAAAACAAAACACAAAACCAAACCAAACCAAAGGAAAAAAAAAACCCAAAAAACACACCCCCAAAAGAACAGAAAAAAGGAAAGTAAAAAGGAGAGTGCATTTAGAGATTGAGGTCAGAAAAATTAAAGGTAGTCTTTTTTTCTTTCTGAATATGCATTTCCACAGTCACATAATGATACACACATGTGCAGATTATAATATTTTCTAAAAGTTTTGTATAAAAACTGCCTTTAGCTAAGCCTGAGGTCTTCACCTTTTTTTTTGTTTTTTTTTGTTTTTTTTTTTTTTAACAGGCTATTTCTTAAATGCAAAGAGACCCACATTGTAAGACTAGGAAATATTTTTGCTTTTTTTTTCCCCAAATTTTCTCTCTCTTTCAGGAAAGAATACCAAAATACTGTGTTTTCAGATAGGTGGAGAGCTCCTGTATTTTTGTCTGCTCTTAACTCTAACTCTCCACAGAAACTATGTGTGGGTGTAAAGTGTTTTGGAATAGTCTAGTATGCTATGAAAATACTACCTCAACAACCAAATGAAATCTTGCTGAAACGTTCTTCTTCTTCCATGTTGTACACCTCGTATGTATGTAGGCAGTTTGACATTGAAATGCCACAGCACTGCCTTGTTTAGTGAAGTCGGCAACAGAGAAAATATTATGCCAGCTCTTTAAAGCCAGAAGTGCTTCCCTCTCCACTTACACATGCAGTTCAAGCTGCAGTCACATAATTGGGTCTCAGAAATTGCCTCTCTTTCTCTTTCTCGAATCCCCATGCCCAAGTTAAGAACTACTATTAAAGGTCTCACTTTCATTCCCCAATTGCTTTTCTCTCTGAAAGCTTCACTGTGGATCCCTAGCAATTTGCTCCCTTTTATCTGCTGATTTTCAAGTGTGTTAAGTCAAAGTCAGACAGTACAGAGCTAGCCTCTTTCTCAGGTTTTTTCTTATGCATGAGTTTAGGGTATCTTAGGGTATTTTAAAAAATACAATTCAGAATATTATATTTAGCAAAATGTATAATCACCAATTATACAGTCTTATACAATTATTTTTCAGTCTATGTGCATACGATAGGATTCTCTCACTTGATATATTTATTGCTCACAGAACTGAAAAAACAGAGACAAGCCAAAGATATTTGGGGTCATAGTCTTTTTGGGTTCTTTGGATTCATCTCAGCTGCAGCTCTGCTCTTTTCAGCAGGATAAACATGACTGACATCTGAGTTACAAAACATATATATAGACAGGCAGATTAACCTCTTGCCTCATAAGAACTGAGCCTACAGTAGTGTTGAACAAAATCTTTTTCATCCATAGTTGTTGGCACCAATAGCTGTATTCATTGCACATGTGTGTGTTTGTATGCGCTCTGTGATGAAAAGACTATTAGTTTTCAATATTAGTTTGCGTTTCATATATGAGTGACAAAGTCTTTTTTTTCTTTGTTTTTTCAAAAGTAAGCAAACATTTTATATCACCCAACTTAAATAAGTATGTTTTAGGGAAGCTGGGTATTCAGCACTCTGAAAATCAGATACTGGAGAAAAATAAAAAGTGTCTAAAATCAACAGTGGGTTTTATCTCTATATAGTAATCTAGAAGTTAAGCATAGTTTTCTGAGATGTCTCTATATTCATTGGAGAAAAATCAATTCTGCTAATTCTAAGTATTTTTCTCAGTTATCTCAATGATGTCATGGCTTTGTGAACTCATAAAATCACAGAAAGTTAAGGGGTCGCAATGGGCCTTAAAGATCATCTAGTCTCAACTCATCCTGCCATGGGCAGGGACATCTCCCAGTAGATCAAATTGCTCAATGCCTTATCCAGCCTGGTTTTGAATACTGCCAGAGTTTGGGAATACACAACATCCCTGGGGAACCTGTTCTGGTGTCTCACCACCCTCACAGTAGAAAGTTCTTCTGAAATACCTAACCTAAATTTCTGCTCTGTCGATTGATACCCATTGCTCCTTGTTCTGTCACTACAGTTCCTGAGGTAGTGTCCTTCTCCAGCTTCCCTGCAGGCCCCTTAGTAGGTCTCCATGCAACCTTCTCTGTGCTGAATAACCCCAACTTCTTCAGCCTGTCTTCATACAGGAGGTGCTCCAGCTGTCTTAACAATTTTGCAACCCTCCTCTGGACCCACTCCAACAGTTCCATATCCTTCTTATGCTGGGGGCACCAGAGCTGGATGCAGCACTCCAGGTGGGGTCTCACAAGAGCAGAGGGGCAGAATCACCTCCTTTGGCTTGCTGGCCACGCTGCTTTTGCTGCAGCCCAAGGATACATTTTGCTTTCTGGGCTGCAAGCTCACATACCAAGTTTTTAATCAACCTTCACTCACTTGCACACCTCCAGTTTCTAATGCTTGTTTCCTAGATGGTATATGCCTGAGGTGAATTTCCTTTTGCCCTATTCTATAATTTCTGAGATCTCCCTTGTTCCCATCATCTTGAACCTTTGCTTTCCAGCACTATTGAACTCTACTGCACTTTACCATGAGTTGTGTTGTTTATAGTTTAAAGGTCTCCTCATCACATTGGATGGCCTTTTGCAAAGATTAGCTTGGCTTGACTCTGTAAGGAGCATTGCCTCTTCCTCTTCGAGTCCTCCATCCTCAAAGTGGGTCCCACGGTTGCAAAAGCCAAATTCCTGTCAACATCACCAGCTGTACAACCAGATTGTCGACCTGCAGGTGTTGAAATTAATATAATTGTATGACTTTGGTGTGACAGGACTCAAAATCAGCCAGGATAGAGACATTTAGATTTTCTTCAGTCCAAAGACAAAATGATATTCAGAGAGAACTTACTTTTTTTTTTTTTTTTTTAATAGACTAAAATCTCAAATATATAACTCTGAATAAAGAAAACCTGAAGTTTTCTTGAGGTAGCAAAATAAACTGTGCCAGAGAGATCTTCTGGGTACTGGAACTGTATTTCCTGTTCTGTTAAACCGTTAGAGAGGTCTCTAACATGCTTTAGACCAAGCAGAATATGCAGATGCCCCTCCAGGGCCCTAGCAAAGTTTGGATTTAGCACAAGTCAGACACCATTCTCAACAAAGAACATGCATCCAGCCACCCTATTTTTAAGCTGGAGAGTATAATAGTATGTTCATGGGCCATTCCATGCCCAAGAAGAGTTTAGGGAACATTTTGTTTGCCAGTTTAAATGTGGTAACCATGAATAGAAAAAAACAGAATAAAATGGGGGATGGGGAGGAGCATTAGAAACTACTTTTCTTCTACCAGCTGTGTCCTTGCAGACAGGTTCTGGCTCTTAGCCCAGCCACTGAAACTCAGGGTTTTTTTAACTAAGAGAAACCATATTCACTTGTTCATAGTTTTTAGGAAATTATCTCTGTTCTGTAGCTGTCACTTTGTCAAGTCAGTTTCATAACCCATGAACAAAATGTTAACTTTCAAATCTTCCTGCATTTCTACAGTCTTTCAAGCCTTTTCTTTTTGGGCATGCTTATTTATTCTCACCAGCATATTTCCACCCCTTGGGGTGTTTGTTTGCTTTTGTTTTGCTGTTCGGTGTTTTGAGGCTTTGTTTTGGTTTTGGTTTTCCTATTTTCTGGAAGATTCCATGTGTCTCAATGACTTCTGAAAGATAATCCAAGAACATATAAAATATATGATACCTTTCCTTAAATAGGGCATTATGCCCAAGCTAATTGGCTGAATTGTCAGCAGGGCTAATTAACTTGGGCGGAGCTCCATGGTGAGAGATATGTTATCTTTGTTTCCAGAGCAAAAAGTGCTCTGCACAGTTCTGTCCTCAGCAGAGTAAAACCCTTCAGCCTACCATCAGAAATATGAGCAATAGCAATCATCTTGAAAAAATTGGCCAGTTTGTGTCTTCTAACCCGATTAAAATAGGTGACTTCTGCTGCAGTTTCCTTTGGGCATGATATTTCCCAGTCTAATTCCATTAATCACTTTAGAAACCAGTTTGTGTGAAAGCTGAAGCATGAAATGTGCTGGCAGGGCGTAGCAGCAGGTGCATAGCCACCATGCTCTATCATGTATAACTTTGCAGAGATGAGAAACACTAAAGACTTTGTTAAAATGATTATCTGTAATCCTAGACAGGGGGTAGTAGGCCAAAATTTTTCCCTCTGTTGAAGAAGAATCTTGTTAGAAACTAATCCAAATTATTGATGGGTCATTTGAGGCTCATTCCCATAACTCCAGGCCTGGATTTTCGTGACAGATGGATGAGTTGACATTCTTGATAGGAGCTGTGCTCCCTGCAAATACATAGTATACATACATGGTATTTTGCCTCTCTGAAGTCTTGAACGTCTGTTTGGATGGCATTTTGCCTACTCACAAGTCAGTACAAAAGTCAGGCAATGGTAGGTTTATGCGGACAGTTGGCATTACCCTGAAAATGTCACTTTTTTCCAGGAATTCCTCGTTCTGTGCCAGTATTACATATTGGCACCACATGCCTCTTTACACCTAATTACATGAGTTGACACTTACATGACAGAACAGAAATGGTTGATCTGTGGAGGGAAAGAAAGGTTGAAATCTATGGTTGCCCTTGCAAATACAGGTAATATGTTTTCAGACTTGTTGGAATGTCAGTATACAGGAGGAGTCATGACCCTTTCTCTCTCTCATGTTCAAGTAATTTTACAAAAAGTTAACAATTGTCATCGTCTCATGTTTTGGCACAGATTAATGTCTGATAAGACCTTCTACTAAGAAATTAGTGTTATTCATGTACTAAACTTTGAGGGGAAAAAATGGAAAGACATTTTTCTGTTTCCTGTAAAACCAGGATAAGGAATGGGTTTTGGTTGTAAAATTGATATGAAATAAAAAGTGAAAGTAATATACCTAAATGTGGCACACAGATACCTGTTTTGAGACTTCTATAGTTAAACTAATTCTTTTCTAGTGCTATTTTCCATCTCATCTATGTACAGTCCAATAGAGAAAAAAGAGAGTGTTTAAAAGCAGTTCTGTACAGAGTTACCACTATGCTTATTGGTACAGTAGCAGGTCAGCTGCATTAGCATGTCCCGTCCTCTCCTCTCCTCTCC
>VZRO01003720.1:998092-1027376 GCA_013397915.1 Daphoenositta chrysoptera
TCCTCTCCTCTCCTCTCCTCTCCTCTCCTCTCCTCGGAAATTGAAAGATTATGGCTGGAATGCCACAATCCAGCTAAACTGGCTAATTTTGTAGAAAAATGACCAATCATCCAGCCAACTAAACAAAATTAGCTTTGTTTTGGATTGGTGAACAGTGGCTCCAACAAGCACCCAGATTACAACAAGGAACAGCAGAAGAACAAAGTTCTCCATTTTGGCATCAATGAGGTATTAATTGTCTCAGCAGCTCATAGAAACGCAACTTTAGATGCTTCCCTCTAGACCAGTGAAACCTTTGGCTTTTCATTTTGGCAGGTGGCTGTCTTTGGGGAACTAATTAAACATGACTCTGATTCTTACTCAAATTAGTAAGATGACCACTTTTTATTGAGGACATCTGCTAAACAGCTTCACAGACTCCTCACAATAAGGTCACTTTCTTCCCTCAGATCTATAAAGAAAACTAAGCTCTTCCACATTCACTAGAAGAAGCCTAGAGAATGCCAGGTATTGTAACAGAAAACCTCTAAGACATAATTTTGTTGCAATAGAGACAGTGAAGATTTAAATAACTTAAATGTTCCTGCTTAAATAGAGTTCAAGTATTTTGGATGCTCATACCCTCATCGCTTCACCTAATTCTGCAGTGAGGATGTAGCCATACTTAGTCAACTTTAAATAATAATGACAACATTAATATAGCAATAAATATAAATAAAAGTCATTTTCTTCACGATCCAGTCACTTAAAATTGTTCTCTTTCAACTTTGCTTAAGTATTTAGCCCTTCCACTCCTCCCAAAGTTATCAAGGAAAGTAAACAGGAGAGAGAACATGTGTTTTACCTTTTCCCTTTTACGAGTTTGTGGAATTGATTTACAACACAGAAGAATAGAACGGCATCCTACAAAGTGGTAGTACAGTAAATGAATAATCTTAGTTCACACAACCCCTCCGAAAAACTTACTGTTACATCTGGATATTCTTTCCAAAAGGATGTAAAGGTAGAACTGTACTTTAAGAGCACGCATTTCGTATGGGTTGCGAGCAGTGACAATATGACTTTGTCTTAGAGGCCTATTGAAAAGTCAATATGTGAGTTATAAAGAGCTTGCCTGCTACAGCTACAATTGTTTAAGAAGGAATTACTTCTCATCCACTAAACATCTCACATATCACCCTCATATGTGAAGCAATCTTCAAGACTTTAATTTATTCTATCTAACTATAGGCATCAACTTGTATGCCCTGATGACTGTTTGATCTAAACTAGTAGCTCAGACTTGATTGTTGATAAAGAGATTGAAATATTTACAGGCAGTGATTCAGATGGAAAGAATCATCTTCTAGAGGTGTTCTCTTTCTCTTCAGTATCTGTATAGGAGTCTTGTGACTTTTGGTTTTGCACTGCAGTGGAATTAGATGGGATGTAAGTTTCTGGGTTCATTCTTAGTTCAGTTCAGTACAAGTAAATTGAGTTTGCCTAAATGACTTGCATTGCTTCCTTAAAACAATCTGGTTTATTTGGCCTGAAATGGGCCAGCAATAGTCATGAATCCAGTTATCACATCTCAAGTGAGGAGTGATAACTAACAGCTATGGAACTGTCATCTGCTGAATAGCTCCAGCTGTTCTGTAAGCCAGCATCTGGCTATATCCCAAATTAACAAAAAAGGTTGAAAAAAAATCAAGAAATATTCTAAGTTCTCTTATCCAGTTACTTTTGGGCATTACTTTTGTTAAATATAATAGGTATAATGTAAAAAGGTGTTACTTTTCTAAGATGTTTAATATTTGGTAGATAAGTTAAAAAGTCTAAGAAGGTAAATTAAATGCGTATGATTTTGTGTAACTGATTTGTAAAGCCCTATGTATCTCGGTGAGTGAGAACACATCTTATGCTTAAAATATATGCAATATGTTTCTTTGCAATAATTTATTTTAAAATAACTTTATTAATTTATCCAGTAATATTTTTTCCCTAGGCGTCTGTAAAAGTAACATTAAAAAAAGAGGGGAAATCCCTCAAAAACCTATGTTAATATTTGCTCAGATAGGTATGCATAATGTTTCTGAACGTTGTCCTCTTTTGTGAGAAATATAATTGGTACAAAGGTGACTCTTTAAATTGAAGATTTAAAGAAATCTAAAGATCAAAAGGAAAAATGCTGTTTTGTGGGAGAAATATAAGTAGTACAGCTTTAAAACTGCACAGGAAGCCAGATCAGAGGACTGTAGGTTGGGAAAGAATGATGTCAAAAGGCACACTGATGAAATATCAGCTGCATATAGCAGTGGTTCCTGTGGCTCCTCTGTGTTTCCTCTGAACTTCTAGGGAGCTCAGTGGTGTTTCTGCATAAGGCAAGAAGGATGAGAAACTAGTAGTGTGTTCAGCTCTGTGTTCTCCAGCATTCAATGTTCAGCTCTGAGGCCCCCAACATAAGAAGACAGACTGTATAGCAGCCTTCCAGTACCTAAAGGGAGCCTATAAGAGAGCAGGAGAGGGAGTTTTTGTAAGGGCATGGACTTATAGGACAAGGGAGAATGGATTTAAACTTAAAAAGAATAGGTTTAGATTAGATATGAGGAAGTAACTCTTCACTGTGAGGATGGTGAGGCACTGGAACAGGTTGCCCAGAGAAGTTCTGGATGCCTCATCCCTGGAAATCTTCAAGGTCAGTTTGAATGGACCTTCGAGCAGTTGGGTCTAGTGGGAGGTGTCCCTGCCCTTGGCAGGGAAGTTGGAACTAGATGAAATTTAAGGTCCCTTCCAACCCAAACCATTCTATGATGCTATGATTTCATGACAGTGTAAAATCCCCCATTTCTAAACCAGAGGGTCACAGCTTCTAAGTAGTGTTATCCTTCCTAGTTACAAGTGTTTTCAGTGGATGTCCTGCTCTACCCTCAGAGTGTCAAGCTGACATTTTTTTTACAAATGTCAGCTGGAAATATGTTCCTCTTGTGACCTCGCACTTGGCGTTACAAGTGCCCCAGAAATCTTCTAAAATGAAGCAGGTGAGCTACTGCAAGGTCTAGAGAGGAGTGAAAGGAATGATATTTTAAGGGGCAAGCAATTTTTTACAAAAAAGTCTAAAGGTGACAAAAGCTTCTGGGCCGGAATCGAAGAGTGTGCTTTAAGAAGTCCAGACACATTTTGCTAGGATTTACAATTGATCAATAATGGGCTGAGAGAAGAGAAAAAATATTCAAAGCCACTGAAATACCATCACCTACATATTCATTGCCTAACTTGCTGTTTCTTGGAATGATAATATATTGAAGCAATTCATACCTAACCTTTCCCCAAAAAAGGCCATGCTCTTTAAAATCTAAAGTGAAATATGCACTAAAAAAATGGTACTGCTTCACTATTTTCCCCTGAGATTTATGCCAAATCTGTATGGGAAGCTAATCTTTTTCACCTTGATAATTATCTCCAGTTCTGGTGACACTCTGCATAAATGTACGGCAAGTCATCACAGTGTTTTGAAGATAACCAATAATTATACAAAAATAATAAAAAGGCATGCTTTACTCATTTGAAGAAGGGAATATTAGATCATATTTCAAGCAATATCAACACACTATCAAGAACTGCCAACAACTGATTTTCCACTAGCATTTTTGCTTTTGGACTTCATGATTTCAGTTTGTTTGAGAACTACCATGGTTTAGAAGGCAGATGAGACTTCAAAATGCACTCATCAATTCCTTAACATATGAATAAGCTTTAGAAACATGGAAAGAAAATCTCAGCCACAAGATCAAAGTTTCATGAAACAACACTAATTTTCCTCACTTTAAAATTCATTTTCACTCTTTCCAGATGTTCTTTCCAGGTTTCATGAAAAAAAAAAAAGTGGAATTAATCTAAGTTGTGAAGTTATCTTCACATCTCAAAATTTGTAATAGATCATTTACTACCTACTGAAACATTCCTGGGACATTCATGACTCACAAAGGCATTCCTTGGGTCTAAAACCTCTGTGGGTGTCTCAAAAGTGGTTCTTCCTTTATCTGGAGGTGTTAGTTTGATGTGGTCACATCCAAATGCCAGAACCAAACTATTTTTCTCCTGACAGTTTAATGAGTTGATCAGCTAAGTATGGAAATGGGTAGCTGCCTTCACTTGACTGAAGTTTTCTGTTGTCAACATAATCGTTTACTTGTCATTAGATTTTTTTGCAGATTGTGATTAGGATGTTCAAATGTTATGTATATTGCTTATCTGAGCCAGTTTTCAGAATGTAATTAATTACCTTTTTACCTTTATCTTATGTAGTAAGAAGCTGGGACCATGGTCCAGCCTTGCGTGCAGCAATATTTTTCTCAATCTTATTTTGTGGAACAACATATTAATCAAGGTCTAAATCAACTGCTCTGGTATCTGCTTTTTGCTACACGTAAGTCCTTTTCTTTAATACTGCCTTCAAATACCTAACATATGAGGATCTTAAAGGCATTAATAATGTCAGACACTATTCTATGCTCCTATTTCTAAGTACTTATATATCCTTTGCAGTCATAATGGTGCCTTTTACCCAGAATTCTAGTTTTCGTCTAGGTCAAAACAGAAGTTTATATGAGAATTTCTGGCTTCAAACAACTTGGCAAGTTCAGTTTGACTGTGCTTTTCCTAGATGTTATGCTTATCTGAAAGAAGAGTAATTTTTCCCATTCTCATAGTAGCTATAGGAAGTGTCTTTATCACTGCAAGAATCTAAATTCTTCACACCCATTCACTAGAAGTTTATAATATTTTTCAAGATTAAGTCTATTACCTTATCATAAGACAGATTTTATAAATACATTTTTATGAACTTCTCTCTCAACACAACATAAAAAATATAATTTAGCATAAGAAATAGCCATTAACATGCAAAACTCACAGATTCTGTGTGAGATGGATTTTTCTGTCATCTATGGCTAATGATGAGCCGTAACCTATATAATTTTTCCAGTGTGCCATTTCTTCCTTTCTGCACAGCTTGTTATCCACGGACCAAATCTTGTTGATATCATGAGTTCGGTGTCACTTGGCTATTCCAGTGTCAGTTGCCTCAAGCATGGAAATGGATACTGGGCAGTTCTCTTAGTTGTCAATTGTATTACCAACTTCTAATTTCTTTCTGGCTTCTATATGACTGAGAAATTGTCTCTTCAGCAGCCTTTTCCTGCACTTCATTTGCAAACGTTATCTGACTTAAGCTAGTTTGGGCACTGAAAATGGTTGAGCCACAGCAGTGTAGGGCTCCACAGGCTAATTTCTTTTTATTTCCTTCTCCCTGAGAAGCTTATTTACAGCTAGTCAGTGCATGTCTTTATTGTGTCTCAGCATAGAAATACTATTTGGTCTTTTCCTTTAAAAACAAAAGGACACTAAGGACTGGGGAATTAGTGCTACCATGAAGTAGAGAATGACAATGAAAATATAACTTTGAGGATACTACTGTTTACCTTATTCCAGTAAATTTAGACCTGTAAGTTCCTTGTTAGAAGAAAACAACTCTTAGTGTCTCTCTGTTGCTTTTATATCATGTGTGGCTTGCCTGCAGGGGACGGAGTGAAATGCAACTTTATTTACTTATTCTTAGGGAAAAACAGAGACCTGATTAAAGAGGAGTAGAAGAAGAAAAGCCTCTCTGGGCTCTGATCTGCAACATAACATCTCAGTGGTTGCTGGAATCACAAGCTCTTTGGGTTCCTCACACTGTTAGCTATAAATCTTCTTCTTTAGACCCAGGAGCCTGGTTTAAAATCCAAGGAGCTTGGAAATGTTACCTTAATGCTATTCCCTCAACTATGCTGAGAGGAAAATGAACTTGCTTACCCTGTTTATTGCGAGCCATATTTTGAAGTCTTCATTTACCTCTGGCAATCGTATAATTGAGCCAATTTCTTTGAATGTTTATTATTTAGCCCTACATTCAGAGCTGGTGAGAGACAGCATTTGAAATATATCAGGTGCTCAACAGCTGTAAAATATTCCACTAAAAAAAAAAAAAAAATCCTAGTCCATGCTAAAAGTTTTGAGGTTCAGTCTAGTAATTGCAATTCAGACTGATTGAAGGACATAGAAAGGACAATAAAGTGCAAGTTATTTCTATTTCACATGGGAAACATCTGCTTTTTGTAATGAAAATAATAATGTGGAGGATGATGCTAATTTTGCCCTGTTGTTATCACATTATATACCTAGGGAAGGACACTTGTGCAATGGGATGTCTGTATATTCATACTGTTATAGATTGCAGCTGGAAGTATCAATAAATGGCATAGGTCCTTCCCCAGGAACTGGAGTCCCATTTGTGGCTGCATAAAACCTCAGCTTTATGCATTAGAATTTTCTAGTTGTGTAACAACGGTGAGGGGAAAAAACAGTTTATGTACTGAGCGATTTCTACTTTCTTGATATGTTGGCTAGTGGTGCTAATTTAATTGAATGATGGAAAATATATAATCTCAAAGAGAATTTTAATAAAACAATAGTACAAAAATCTGTGTCTTTTTAAGACAGGGTCTTCATAGATACCCTTGATTCTTTTTGGAAAAATATATTGTTCTGTTTAAGCTGCTAAAGAATCTAATGAGTTCCTAATATCATAAAATTTAACTTTCAATGAAAAAACATATGTAACCTATTTTAGTGCTGTCTTTTAAACTTGGAAATCTCCAGGGTAAAAATGGGTGCAAAACTGCAAAGACATATATATATATAAAGTTTATTTCTAATTTTTCCTTAAAAAATTTGAGGTCTAGTTTGTCTACAGGGCAGATAGTAGAAAATATTCTATTTCTTCAAAGCTCTCAAGACTTCAAGGGGGAAAAGTGATAGGAAACCCCAAGAAGTCATATTAAATGACAGAAATACACTAATATGATAATCTCCACTGTTAACCTCCGTGTTCATACCAATTCTACTTCTAGGATAAGAAAATGATAGCATTGGTCTTCTGATAATGATCAGGTAACAGGATCCAGTTTGATGTTCAAAATTACTGATAACTAGCAGGATGTTTTTAATCTTTTAATTTTTTTATTCTTTATTTATTATTATTATTATTATTTCTTTGCACATAATAAGAATGTACATGTTTCAAAAAAGTTTAATTTTAGTTTAAGGAACTGAGGCAGAACAGTTGACTCATCAGTGACTGTAATCATTGATTTCTGCACTAATAAGGTCAGAATGCAAGATATCTCTGAACCAGCTTTCTTGTTCACTCATGTTAGTCATCAGCCTAGTAATGATAATAACAATAGAAAAATCTGATAGATAATGATAATGGTAAAATCATTACGTGGCTTTGGCTCCAAAGTCAGCATCAGAATGTGAATCCTGCACTCAAGAAACCTCCTATATAAAGGTGCTGTAAACTAGTGCCTGTACTCACAACCTATCACCATGAATAACCACATAACCATGAAGTGGAATTATTGTATCTGACTTTCAGGCTCTTATACCAAATGAATGCAATGCTAAGGGGTGAAACAACATTTGTGACTCAGCACCAGTCCTGTTCATGAGCACAATACTTAAATCCCACTGAAATGGTTTTCTTTCACAGTATAGAATCTATCAACAGCAAATGACTGGAAACTAAATTTTCTAGTAACTTGCTCTTTTATGCAGTATTTTCAATGTGTAGACATTTACGAGTCAGAATGATTTATCCATTCAGATTGGCAGCAGTTTACATGCTATTTGCAAGGAAGTAGATGATTATAACAAGCTGCAAAGCATCAAAGGACCTTTCCCAAGTATATTACTTCTATCTCTATTTTCTTTTACACATCAGGTACTTCAGTGATTAGAAAGTTCCATTTCAAGAGGGCATCTGAAAATCCTAAGATGTGTTGTGTAAATTTTCATGAGTTAGAGCTTGTGGGTAGTTTGTTACTTAGCAAGAAACGTACATAACTGCAATCTATGTCACCAATAAGCTGTTACTACAATTAGCTCCAAAATATTAATTAATTTTGTCTTCATTCCATTTTTATTTTGCTATAAGAATATTGGCTTAGTAATATACCACTTTTAAAAGTAGAACCATTACTTATTTTCAAGAAAGACTTATGAAATATATATGCAGTAGAGAAACTAGCCTTTTTTTAGGAGAAAAATTAATAATCAGATTAAATTCATTCATCATTTACAAATACTAAATGGCTACTTAAGTTTAAAAAATAGAAGGAAAAGACGAAATCCATTTTGAATGTGTGAGGTACTTTTGTTGCATTTAAACAGAGGAAGGCAGATGTAAGAGAGAGATAGAGAACACTAACAGTGAGATTTAAAACATATTTAGAAATTGCACATAATAATAAAACATAAAGAAATTTAATGTTTTATGGTTTTTTTCTCTATTTTAGTATTAGTTGTGTTAGGAAAACATTTCTTTTTCTTGTGCATGATAATTTTTTCTTATGGTTAAAATCCATTGTTAGGTACTACTATTACGGAATAAGAACACCTGAATGGGGAACTTATGACCAAAGAAACATGTAAACGTTTAATTTCCACCTGAGTTGAACTGGAACTCATTATATCAATCATAGGCGTTTTCATTCATAGAATGAGAATGTCATGTCAATAAAGACTGAGACTTATGTAGGAAAATGAAATAAAAATTAAATATGTGCCTAATTTTAGCTTTGTTACATAGCACATGAAATCCAGTGTCCTGATCCCTCTATCTGAAAAAAATCAGACTATAGACCAATAACCAGCACTGTCCATTCTAGGTATATTTCTGGAGAACAAAAAAAATTCAGAGAAAGTTTTAAGGTCAGCTGAAGATGAAACAGCACAACTTCTGTAGGTGGGCCATCCAAAACTGATTATTTTTATGTCATTTACAGAAGGAAAATGTATCTGTTCTACAACTGCACAAGGTCATACCTTATTATGATGGATCTATGACCAACTGTTTTAGACTCGAGAAGTTGTTCTTTTTCAGGACTGCAGAAGTCAGACTAAAATTTTGCCAAAACCTTAGTAGATGAGTATGTACACAATTTAGTCAAGGTAAAGGACAAAAAGACCTCAATAATTTGGCAACCTTACAAAGGTAATATATGTGAAGTTCCTATATATATAAAAGCTCCTATAAAGACAGACTTCACTAAGTATTATATGTTTTCAAAGAGATTTTATTTTTTATCTGCTGCATGAATGTTCTATCCTTTGTATCCTATAGCAAGTGAATAATTGCTCATCAATAACAGACTAGAAGAACAAAATGTAACTGAGAAATCCTCTGGTTATGCTGTGTCTAAAAATTACATTTAACATAGAAATCGTTCTGCTGGCAGCTAAAAAGAGACATTATCTCTAAGTGCCTGAAAGCTCTAATCATGAGAGGACACCAGGTGAGTACTGTACAAGCTGGAAAAAAATATGGACCCTGACAATTAAACTTCAAGTGTAAATTTAAGGTGAGAAGCAGAAGCAACAAATCTTGTGGAAAAGAAAACAAACAAAAGAGATAAAGAGTCGATAAGTGTTCTTGTGAAGGGTCTTGAGAAAGAGGTCTTGAGATAGCAAGAATATGTCTTACAGTTAGTCACATTTCTATTGAAATATACGAACCATCACAGCAGCTGGTCTGTATTAGGAAAAGCTTCATGTAAGCAGACCTAAAGCATCCCTAAATGTACTAGTTACAGGCGTAAGTAAAAGATATGATTTGGAAGACTGATACATAAGCAGTTAAAACACATATGTGGGCTAAAGAAGTTATAATTAGCATCGACTCTTCTCCAAGCTTTAGCTACTTTAGCTATTTTAAGACAGTATAAGCTAAAGCTAGTAGATAACTTGTATGAATGAAACATCATAGTAGCACCATTGCAATGTACTGATGTTGACTTTTAATGGTAGCAACTTAAACCAGCTGAATCCAGACGAATAACCAACTGAAATTATTGAAAATAAGCTTAAAACAAGAGAGGTACAAGGCTAAATAATTTGAAATTATTCTGATTTTAACAAGAATGAGGCTAAGAGAATTTTCAAATAAAAAAGCATAAAGTTAGACTTTCATTATAACAAAAATCTAAACTCATAATTTTGAGATTCTCATAATCTTCCTTGTGAAAATAAACTCTAGGAAAGCATCTGTAAATTACCTGCCCTGCATTTTTTTGCATGTCTTCCACAAACTTACTAGTAAAGAGTTGCCCATGATGGTAATTTGCAGGTTTTTTTCTTTTTGTCTGTTTTTCAGCCTGTAAATATTTCATTTCTGTTTGGAACAAACAAAAATGTTGCTGTCTTACAAAAAGGTTGTCCTTGGACTGTCATGACTCAGATTTCTCAATCTAATTTCAGAATTTAATAAATGTTAGAGATACTTTCCCATATTGGAACCCAAATTGAAAGGTGAACTAAGGTGTAGAAATTAAAAGAAATTTTTCAGTTTGTAACATAGATTGAAACTAGAAAATGGAAAATTAACTTGATGGAGGATAATACAGTATTTGTAGAGTTAATTTGGAAAATTGATGTCTGAAACAATATTCAGCAGAAAAAGCAGCACAATGAGTGAAAACTTTTTTAGCAAGTAAAGAAAGCTGTAATTTTCAACAGATTGGAGTTTGTAACTGATGTTTTTTAACCTGCATATGTTTTATTTATCTGATTTTGGGGCAGAAGGTGTATTCAGCGCAGTTCTGATCTGGGAGTCCTGTTATTCTAGTGTTGTTGAATGTTAGGTACTTCAATTTCCAATGAGATGCTAACTGGGTGCTTTTTTTGGCTTATATAAATCTTAACCATATGTGAACATAATAGAGAAAGTGGGTAGACTTTACATATGGAAGAGATTGGCATTTCATATCCTTCACATATACTTACTCAATGAATTTCACCATATGAAAATTCAACACAGAATCAACCACGGGGTTTGCATTTTGCAGCACAAAATCTGTTTCTGCTAAGATATTTTAAATTAAAAATATAATCTTTAAGACTTATTCATCTATGACATATAAAACTAATTGCAGCTGGGATGAGATTCAGGCAGGTAAATTCTCAAAAGAAGCGTAAACTAAACCACAGAACTATGCACTTCTGTTCTCCTTCACTGGTATATTTAACAACAATAATCTTAATTTACAGGACATTTTTCTAACAAAGATGATTCCTTGTTAAATTCCAGACATTTGTTCTAGGCATAGTTGCTGCCACCAAAAGGGAAAGAAGGAGAGAAAGAAAAAGGGTTTAATTAGCATCATCTAGACTTTTTGTAGTAGCCTTCATTGAGAAGGTTTGTCTCTGCCCCAACTAGTTTGGATTAGAACTTCTGGTTATATAACTAGGTTTTCCTCTACTAATTCCTCATTGCACAAAAGTAAAATTACAGGAAAATTTACATAATAGAGGAAGATGTTAAATGTTTTTTTAGGTTCATTCCAGACCCATTTTTATATACCAATTTTAGAGATGCGTTAGCAATAATGATTAATAAGTTGGATAACCATATTTCTACTTCATACCATCATAACTGTAGAAAGGTTACATTTTATATAATGAAGACTTTTTGTAGAAGTTCATTTTTTGCTCTGGATGCAAATTTCTCTCTTATCTTCCAGGTGGGATTTATTTCACCGAACTTGGCATTTAATGTGTCGATATCCACCCTAGAGCTAGTTATTGAGGTTACTTTTGTAATCACTACAGAGCAACAGATTCCTCTAATGCAATTCATTCCATCCTGAGACAAGAAATGTGCCTCTTTCTCTTCATTAAAGGTTTTCAGGTAGCTAACATATATGTAGAATATGTGAAAACAGTATATAATTTCCATATGCTTTGCGTACACTTTTCTATCTGAACATGCCCAGGCTACAGTGGAAGATTGGACTTATTGTGTTTCTTGCAGTCCGTGCAGGGTAGCTGAAATCCTGAATATACTGCTGACAGGTGGGAAACAAAACAGCTGTACTAAAAATTATATTTTCTCTCCAATGGAAATGTGACATTATATTTGCTTCATCTATTTAATATTAAGGAAATAATTTAAATGTTGAGATAATATTTGAAACGTTGCAATAAATGTCAGTTTTGCATTTTAAAATTAGAGTATTTCCTTGGTGCTAGTGACCCTAAGAACTTCAATGATTGTGTGAGGATCAGGAACCTGGTTCCATAAAAACATGTTCATATTTGTATAAGTCAGCTTTTAACAGCCTTATTAGTTCAATACTATTTATAATACCTGATAATAAACAGCATAAATAAACAGTATATATTTCCAAGCAGGAGAGAAAGAAGGGGGAAAAATAAAAGGTTTATAAAATGTTTTAAGTCAGATGAAATAACATTCTTGCAGTCCTGAGTGCATTTCCATCATGGTATTTATTTATTTGAAGGTTAATGCATAAATATATAAAGCTAAAAAGCTTTAGGCATCCTGAGTATGCTTAAACAAAAAAACCCAAAACAAACAGTATAGCTTACAGTAAGTTTAATATATGAGGTGAAAGTGTTGTGAAATACAGGAATGAAATTCTCCTTGCTTGGGGCAATGCAGATCTCTTTTCCTTTGGCTTAAATGGGCAGTAGTTGGAATCTAGCTTTGAGTAAGGAGTATACACCTTAGAAAGTCTTCTTTAAAGTTATTTTATGAAATACTGTCAGTTTTCTGCTTTAAAGGTTACTGATGAGGTATTGTTTTCCATTATGATGAAACATGATGCTCATCTGTATTATGACTTTTCCAATTTTATTGCATAGCTCCAGAATGATCTGTACATTTAGATATAACTTTGTCATATTCTGAAAAAAATGGCTGAGAAAATGAGCAACTACTCACTGTAATTTTTTCAATTTTTTTTTTTGTCTTTTATGGTAACAAGTCAATATTGCAGAAATAGGACTATCATAGCACATGTATTTTTTACTACTTCTACTGCATACAGTAGTCTACAAAAATATTTGTTCCAAACTTTGGCTGTGGAAGTGCAAATACCTCTGAAAAAAATAAACAAAACCTACAATCTGTTTATATTAATCAGTATTTTTCATTCAAAACCATATTTCTTCCAGTAGACCAACATTTCCTCTGAGCTACTTTTCCTTTCTCTACTTCCTCTTGCTGTGATGAACGTTTTCAGCTAACCTGTTATCTATTTACTTATTCACTGACTCTTTGTAAGACTGCCCTGATGCTGTTTCAGTGAGCAGGCTTGAAAATAATTAATTGCAAACATCACAGCAGATGAACTAAAATATCTAATTAAGTCTCTGAAATATCAAAGAATAAGTGTCTGGGTGTCCTAGGAGGTTAATTCAGAGGTTAATAATCAACCAAACAGTGCCAGGGATGTTTCTTCTATACTAAAGCCAATTGACTTACTTTGGTTGGACATGCCAAACTTTTAAAATCTCTATTTGCTTCCAAAACAGACAGAGAGGTGGAATAGTCACATCCTTTTCTGTGCAAACCATCCAGAGATCCTGTGAATAATTTGGGGGAGGATGAAATGCCCTAAGCCAAAACAATACTGGGCATAGATCTAACACATAAATGGTAGAGATGATCAACTATCTCTACACCAGAAATGTTTTTGATTTGATTTTCTAAGACATATTTGCTCATAGGAGCCCAACCTGTTCCATTAGTGGGGATGACAGTGCCACTGGAGGAATCCAAGATTTAAAAAACCCAGAAAAATGTTACTACATTTGCTATTGACTATGTAAGAAACTCTAGTGGTTCAGTGCTTCCACACAGGGCTGCTGATAGGCAAAATATAAGGAGATGTTGTGTCTATGCATGTAGCTCAGTTTTGAGTTCACAGAATGCAAAATTCTTATGCTGGGGCAAAACAGTCCTGTCGTCCACCTTGCTGTAGTGGGGCAACTGTTAGGTAGAATGAAAAAAATATGAGCTCAGAGACACAAAGCATAATCAAGAGAAAGCAAATTCAGCAGTTGTTCGGAAATATTAGACATGGTGGATTTTGGTGGAGGGTTTTCTTTCCTTTTTGGTTTTGAGGTTTTGGGATTTTTTATTTTACTGATCAGCTTTCTATGAAAAGAAGAAGCAATTTAGATGAAATTTTAGCATCTAAAAAAAGTGTCAGTTTCAACAAAACTTTTTGACAGAATTTCACTGTAGAAAGAATCTAAATATTTTGCATTGGGAAAATGAAACATTTTTATAGTAATGTTTTGGGTTTTTTTTTACAGTGAAAGGAAAATAGTGAAAGAAGAAATATATGTATGCACTTGACATAGAAACGAAGAATGTGTGAGCAAATATGCAATTGTTTTTTTGCATTTGAGGAAAAATGAGGAAATTATGGGAGTAACTAAAAAGGAAGGGAATGAATTATAAAAGAGAAATGTGATAAGAGTGTAGAGGACATGAAAATCCATGCCCACAGATTATTTTAGGCCGTAGCTGTAAGGGGACATCAATCAGATTTTCCCATGTGTGTGAAAATATGTATGTAAAAAGTCCTTGTAGGTTTTTTTTTTTTTTTTTTTTATGTTCTGGACTGAATTTTCAGTGCAGCCAAGTGTCTGAATTGTTGGGCATCATTGGTTGCCATCTGAATGAATGCTTCTTAATGCCGAAATACTACTAACTCAAAATTTAATTTTGCTTAGATCTACTTGGCAAGAACTGAGCACAAGGGCTTCTAAAACCTTTCAAATTATTAGGTTTGTATTTCCTAAACTTGAAAATTTTCCCCTATGGCATTTTATGGCATTTTTTAAAAATCAGATTCACAGTTTGTAACTGCATTTTACAGCCTTCTAAGTGATTTTGCCTTTTGATGGCATCTTGCTGATTTTCAAGTAAACAGGTATATGCTGGTTTCTCTTCTCTGCGAGTGAGCTTTACAGATCACCATTCAAATTAAACATCACAGCAAACAGAAGCCATTGTATGGAAGGTCAGCTAATGCCTACTTGTATAAATCCTACTTTTTTGCAGGGAACATCGTTATAAAGCAGCACACTTATACACGTATCGCTTGTAGAGAACACCCAGAACGTTAAAACAATTCTTTTCACCCAGATGGTCATTTGCTGAAATCCTCACTTCTTCCAGGATGAAGAATGTCTCATCTTTATGATGTTCATTCCCTTCAGAACATGGCTACACAAATATCAGACTTACAGAGATGTTAGAGAAGCAAAAGGAATGGGTAAGGAAGAAATGAGCACATTCATCAACAAAAGCTTGTTGATATACTTGATATACTTGTGGTAGCAAGTCAAGTCTCTCTCTATATAGTGAAATATAATTATGATATAAAATATTTCTATATGATATATATTTTTTACTAAATTTTACTAAATTTTATTTTATGTAGAATATGAAATTTTCATTGCTATATCAGACTTCCAACCATTTGTTCATTGCACTGGCAGATACTAAAGTCCATTTGTCCAGGGCCATTCATCCTGAGGTACTTCACCTATTGAGTTAGGAATTTGTATCCGAATTCAAGTTGAATTACAAAGATGTTATTTTGAGGTTTTGGAACAAGATTCCACCATTTATTCTGATATTTACATTTAAGTCTTCAGTCTTTACCAAAGTGATTTGGTTTGTTTGCATATGTGACTGGTACTTGATAACCAAGCCAATAAAATATTTTTATAATCCCACTGTCTTTTGTGTTTTTACAGTTCATATCTGGTCTTCATTCACTTTCTTTTTAATTATGTCATTTTTAATTTATCTATGTTTAAAATATCTGATTGCCTTCTTTTAAAAACATATTATGGCAATGAGATCTAGAAACAAAAATTCAGTTAAGTTAAATGTTGAAGTTCATATCCTGGGAGTAAAGAAAGAACATCAGCAACGAATTAGTTGCCTTCTCTTTCATTTGGAAAGTCTAATGAAAAGTCGATATGGTAGAAAGAGCTGATGAATATCATCAGCATAGGGAGGCTAAAAGACTGCTGGGTGAAGGTACAGACCTCTTTCTGTAAGTTCATGGTATTTGGAAGTCCAGGGTAAGTTTCTGAACAGGCACCTTAGCCACTGAATCTCCTTCCTTGCAGAAGCCTTAATGATGGATTTTGCTGTTTCTGGTTGGCAACACTGCTTTCCAGTCGCTCGGAGCAGTCCTGTCAAGCACTCAGCAGTGTGATCACCTCCGGCTGAAACTGTTTCAAATATCACAAGCTTAGAGCTGAGTAACTTCTGTTTTTGGTTCTGTTTTAGACATGTCTTCCCTCACTGTTGCAGGAGGGGATTAATTTCTAAGCCAGCTTTTTTTTTTTTTTTTTTTTCTCTTTGACTAGTGAACACCTAAAATTAAGTCACTTATAAAACCCTTTTTTGAAGACAGTGGACGTCCTGGAAATATCACTATTCTATTATGGGAAGATAGAATCCAAACATGACACAGTGGGTAAGCCTGCAAACTGATCTTTTGATGCATAACTAATACACAGACAAAAACCAGGTGGTGTTCTTATAAGTACAGCATGATAATGAGCTCATTACAAGGATCTCCAGTTTTGATGTCAGTGCTCTAAACATACTGATCAATAATAAAGGCTTATTTTGTAGGAGTTCAAATATGATATTCAAATATGAACAACGGTGCAGATGTTTCTGAAATATCTCTGGTTCTCCACCAGTCAGTTTTTAATTGTCCCACTAATCTTTACTCTTTTAAAAGTTAAGCATCTGGTCTAGAGACTATTTAGTGAAAATGTCACTTCCCCTGACACTGATTTTAGGATGGGACAAAAAACCTTATTACCATATTTACTTTATTCCTTTGATCATAGAAGAAACCTTGACACATGTTTAGTCAAAATGAAGCTTAAATGAAAATCATTGTCTTTCTCGATAATTTATCTAAGAAAAAGTCACATGAAATTGCTCACTAATTGTTTGCATGATGAATTTTCAGAAAGTAGCAGTATCAAATCTCATTTATGTGCACATAATGAGGTCATGTGGCTGGAAGCTGAAGGCAGAAGTATTCAAAATGGAATGTTAAACATGACTGTTGAAAATCTCAGTTAAACTAGAGATAAGTTTGTTCCATTGCCATTCATTATTTCTGTATTAAACTCAGCTGCCTGAAGAATTCCTATGTGGTAGTTTAGGTAAATGAGAAGTACAGACTTGATGGAAAGATCACATATAAAAATCTATTACTTTTTTTTTATGTGGGAGATCTGATGACATTATAGGTATAGTTACTTCTATCCTTAAAAGTCCATAAACTGATTTGTAAAACAGGTTTTTCTTTTAGACAAGAAAAAATACAGTCAAGTTGTCACAGTGATATAGTTTATATCAAATTTTTTCTGTCACTTCACAGTGCTTGTATTCCTCATATCCTTTACTAAAATTTAATAATCTATATTCTACAAAAGTGTCTTTGTTCTTTATAGACATATTTAATTATTGGTAGTTGATCCATTTAAATTAATTTCTTTTATTTTACAAAAATAAAGGTATTCCGTGAGATTGAAGAGTGATTTCAATCACTATTCCATATTTAAGGTCCTTTAATATTAGATATATATAAAAAGACAATACAAAGTATTATACAGCATTATAATGAGCCAGGCAGTGAGGAGAAAATTCGCTACTCTTGGTCTAAGTGTTTTTATAGCTATGTATATATTTATTATCTGATTGTGCATTTTAGATGTTTCTTCTAGAGCATTAAAAGACCAGGGATTTAGCCACAATCTCCTTTAATCTAGAGGAATAGATATAGCCTTTGAAAGCTTGGTCAGCTCCACAAATTTACTGGTGACCTTCTCTCCAGGTAAATAAAGTGCAAAAAGATGAACTGAAAAGTGATTATTGTAGGCTACTTTAAAAAAAACCTTTCCTTAATGTGATGGGTGAATATGAAATGATCCTGATGACATCATCCATATAATGAAAGTTGAAATATAGATCTGTTTTCTAGGAACGTACTTAAGACATCTTCTTTAATACATCTCTCATCAAATTTATTTTAAAAAATTCTAGAGAAGAGTTAGGCTGTAAATTTTGCTGCCTGTAATTAAGAAGTTATTTTCTCAGTGTTTCCTAAGTGTCTTACAATATCTAATTGTCTTCAGCTGGAAAGAAGGAGAGGAGAGGAGAGGAGAGGAGAGGAGAGGAGAGGAGAGGAGATAGGGGCTAAGATATTTGGCCTTCAACATAGAAATATTTCTGTTCTTAGTAATTCTGCTGAAAAGATTAAAAGTTATTGAATTTCAAATTGCAGTTTAATTCATTACTCTCATTGAGACCATCTAAAGGAAAACCATAAATCATAGCCATGATGATCTTTCTGATAGAAGTGTTCTGGTTCTGTGACATCAGTCATAACTGTTAAATTACTCAGATTTTTGCTTCTCTTTCTCATAGCAATATTAACCAGAAAGATTGAAATAAAACTGATCCCAGTTGGAATATTTGATTTTTTTCATTAATAGAATTTATAAAACTTGGGAATGTCTGCGAAGTCAGAGCCTGTCGTTTAGTTTGCAGAGAATACAAATAAAACTAAAAGAATCTTCTCACTTAAAATTTTGTTACAGCTCACCTAGGGAAAGGAACATCCATTGTAGGTTTATGCAAAATACGAGATGTGATATTGTTACCCCAGTGAGATAAACAATCAAAAAAACTCTGATGAAGTTCAAAGAAGCCATAATTTCAGCTAAAAATTATATAAGATTGCCAGGTAATCCTAGGAGTTTCCAGATATCTTTACAGTTTTTGATATATCATTCTCACGCCTTTTAATTTGGAGTTGGACCGTCCTTCATAGGATTCTTCAGCGGCTTTGAAAGTGTTAAGTAGCAAATATTCACTATTCTGTGACTGTCTGAAACGAAGAACTACCATGTAGATGTAAGTTACATATCTGACTGGATGTGGGGCAGGTGAACAGCTTAGAAAACTGGTTTGTTCTCTGCTTTGAACGTGACATTAAGTAAGGACACATGCTACACAGAGGAAGGATAGCGCTAACACCGTGCTGATGTGCTGGGCTTAAGAAATAAAAGGTGTATTCCTTTAGGTGCGTGAGAGCTTTCTTTTTGTTTTGTTCTATTGTTTTAAAACTTACACTGTAACACAAAGGTAGATGTGAGGTAAGTTGGAAATAACAATTATTAACAAGAGTAAGGAAAAACTAATGATGCAGACAGTGTTCTTGGGTAAGCAGAAGTGTGGACAAATGATCTCTCACTATAAAAGCAGGAGAGCATAACAGCCTACACTTTCCAATCTTGAGGCTAGCCTGAAACTTAATGCTAAAAAAAATAGATATTGTTTAAAAAAAAATTCCAACCCATTATCAGATCTAAGATTGAACATTTTCTTTATACTGAACCTGAGATGCTGAGATTTACTCTGAAAGGTAGGAGAAGTGTTCGGGTCAGCCAAGCTCTTACTACTTCTTTGAAAGAAAATAGTCTCATTTTGGAAGGAATTCTTGGAAACAATTCTGGAAAAAAAAGAAAGATTGAAGAAACAATTGCATTTATTGCAGAAAGAGAAGCCTGTAGGAGGGAAGGACTGCTCTGGAGCATGGATGACAAGGAAAAGAACTTTGATTAAAAAGGACGCTTTGTCTTATTACATGGACAATGATTTTGACCTAAAGATTTGATTGTTGTTTGATATCATTAAAGAGTTGATGTTCTTCTGTTTGTTTTATGGCTTATATTTAATATGCCACTTAATGGACCTGCTGATTATACCTGTATGGAATGCATGAGGTTATTTTATGTGTACTGAAGTGCATTATGGCCACTTACTGGCACTTAGCAGTATTAGCTGCCTCACTATTACTAATATTGACCTTTAGCTTCATGTTGAGAAGAATTGAGGAACTGCCAAGACTCATTTTTTTCTTCACAAAATAGAGAACAATCTGTTTCAATAGTTGCACTTCCAAGTGCAAATTTAGCTCCAGTGTCCTCTGTTACCCCTGAAGTTCATGCACTGCAAAAAGCGTGTGCTTGCAGATATAGTCCAAAAGGAGAGTTACAATTAACTCTTCCAAGGTGTGTATTTGGTTGTTGTTTTAATTCCCCTCTGCAGGGGTTGTTTACTACTAGTAGGAAGAGGAGTACTAGTATAAAATAACTCTTATCTGCGCCTCCTGAGACTTTTGAAGCCAGTGTGGTGATTGATTCTTTGGTTTAGATCAGAATCTGAAACTTTCAGAGTAGGACGATTCATATGCAAATCCCTAAACTTATTCTGGAGGAATGTCCTTGCTAAACACTGGCAGCATTTGGATTTTACAAAGTTCTTTGCCCTGGCTTAATTCTCTTTTTCTTTCTCTTTAAAAAGCAGTCTAAAGTATCAATAGCACAAACCAGTTCAGGTTATCTGTTCTAGAATTGAGATACTATAACATAAAATATTATATAGTATATTGCACCAAAGAAAAGATACTGGGGAGGAGAAGCCTGTCCTTTTGCTTGACATCACTCATAAAGTATATTTTTATTGTAAAAGCTGATTGAAATTTCTTTTTTTTTTTTTTTTCTCATACTACAGTATCCTATTTTATTACAGCCTATCTTTTTAGATGGGTATGGATTTTACTCAATTGACTGCCCATAGTAATCTGTTGCCATTTTAGATATTTATTCTTGACATCATGTACTAGTTTTGTACAGGATAGAGTTATTTTATTCATAGTAGTTTCTATTGTTCTATGATCTGGATTTGTAATGAAAACAGTGCTAATAACATAGGAATATTTTAGCTACTGCTGAACAGTTCTTACACAATGTCAATTTCTTGTTTATCACATTTCCCCACCAGCAAGGGGGATGCCTATACACAAGGAGTTGTGGGGGGACACAGCCAGGACAGCTGACCTCAACTGACCAAGGGTTATCCCATACCATAAGGCATCATGCTCAGTAAATAAAACTGGGTGATGAAGGAGGAAGGGCAGATGTTGGGAGTGATGACCTTTGTCTTTTCAAGTCACAGTTAACATGTCATGGGGGTCCTCTTTTCTGGGAATGGCTGAATGCCTGCCTGGCTGCCCATGGGAAATGGTGAGTGAATTCTTTGTTTTGCTTTGTTGGTGTGCATGGCTATTGCTTTACCTATTAAAATGTTTTTATCTCAACCCATGAGTTTTCTAGCTTTTACCCCTCTGATTTTCTCTTTCATCCCACTGTAGACAGTGAGCAAGCAGTTGTGTGTGTGTGAGCTGCAAGTCCAGAGTTAAGCCACAGAAATATGCTGAGGACCCATGTTCTTTTTGTGGTGGTATCTAATGCTAGTAGTAGCACCTGGATGCTAAACAGGACAGATTTGGGCATTTCAAGTGGAACTTCCAGGTGTGGAAAACTGAACACCAAATGTGCTTGACCTGTGTTCAGAGCAATTAAAAATTCTGGCTTTCTTTAGTCTGACCATTCTATCTTTTCAGATGCTTCACAGAAGGCTCCATGTGAATAAATAAATAAATAAATAATGTAGCAAATTATGAGAAGAAAAAAAACAAAAAACAAACCAACAAAATAACAACAAACAATCCTGCAGTAATTTCATATGATTTTCTGTTTGGACATTTAGATTGTATATTCTTCAAGAAGTGACTCGCCTGTGTATCATTTGGGTTAGGACGTGGGTTCTCAGAGAAAAAAAATTGGTTTTGATATTAAGACTTTAGCAACACATATATCATCAAAAGACTTTTCAAGCCTTGTTTTCAAATTGAGTTTACTTACAATGAAATCCTGTTTTGGGGGCGGGGGAGGAAGGGGAAGGAGGAGTTGGTCATGCTTGTATGCACCCAATTTGCAAATGTACACTTCTAATTGGTTTTGCACAGCTCCTGGGTTAGGCAAAGGTCTCAGATAGCAGGATACTCATTAAACTGTTATTTGACATTGCTTCCTCTGAAGAAAATAAGGAGGGGGCAAATCAAAACTGTAACCTTTGTTAGTAAATAGCAATGAACATTCTGGGAAACAGCTTTTAAAATAATTGGTGCAGTATGTTGATGTTTAGAAGAGAAAGGAAGAAAAATCTCCTAAAGAAAAATGTTAAATGCTGAAAAATATATTCTTTTGGTTGTTTTTCTTGTGGATGCTCTTGGACACTGAGAATGCTAATAACTATTCATTTGCATTTGTCTAGTAATTTTTCATCTGTGCACTTTTATTTTGGCAACAGAGGTCCAGGGAGACATGCAGAACTAAAATCTGCTAAATATCAGCAAGACTTAGGATTTATGTTTGCCTCTTTTTATGTAAGAATTATTTGTGTAGGAATGCTGTTGGACTTTAAAACCTTTACCAGGTATCACCTTTTCACTTATGTCTGTGGGCTTAGAGCAAAAGCATCACTGCCGGTGTTAGTTTGGTATGCTCCATTAATTGACACTAACTGGTCATGAAGCAAAGGGTCATCCAAATATATTTATTCGTGTTCTCTTGGCCAACTCACCCTGAAGGAACCCCACTGCATTATCAGCAAGAATACCAGAGAATCTCAGGTCAGAGATGTTACACTTCTCTTGTTCATTCTTCCTACATGCAGAGTATTCTAAGCTGGATTTAAGCTGTTTGAACTATCAGATTTAAATGGAATTCTGTGATTCTGTAGTTATTATCTTGTGGACAAACACATCTAGAACACCCTCATAGCTTATACCTCTTTGTTGTTCTAAAGCAAAATGTGCAAAGCTGTAACTGAGCTGCCTGAACTTAAAAAGAAAAAAAAAAAAAAAAAAAAAAAAAAAAAGGCAGCCAAGCATATGCAATGTTTCAGAACACCAAAACAGTCTGGAATGCCTCTGTCCTTTGGTTCACATTTATTGTTTGCAGTGTGTGGCAGTCTTCCTCTAAAGTAACATCAGAGATAGTTATATACACCAAAGAATGGAATATTAAGTAAAGGACACTCATAGTTATACATTCCTTTAGTCCTGAGGCTAGAGGATGTCATTTATGTACCATATGTTTAACACAAAACTAATCTATGTTTCACCTATCATAAACTTTATTTAGGTCCTCTCCTGCAGTTCAAGATCTAGGTTATTACCTATTGACAAAATTTCTTTATCAGAAGTGCAGTTGTTTCATGAAATTTTGCATAGAAAAGTATATAAATATAAAATTAGCTACCATTTTACATCTATTACTGGAGTGCTAAGACTTCAATCGGTGCAATAGGTATCTAGGATAGATTTTATTTAGAGCAATGTACAATGCTTCTCTGGGGTGGCCACTGTCTGTATGAATACATCTTATGGCAGCAACAGCTGAGAAGATAGTGAATTACATGACTGAATTAATTTTACCACTAAATTAATTTTTAATCCTAGTCATATGTTGTATGTGCAGCCAAGGGAACTGCACAGCCACCCTTATAAGTCAGCTTCTAGTTTTTTTGTTTATTGGTTCCAAAGGCAGAAATCAACACTCTTTTGTGATAAAACCAACTGGCATGAATCTTGGATACACTGAACATTTATTTGTTATTTCTTCCATAATCTACACTGGGAAAAAAAATAAAATTATGGTTTCATTTTCATAGTTTTCCTCTGGCTCTGAGGTGTCTTCATGTACATTCCAGAGAGTTACTACTTTGTTTCCAGGTATTATTGTCTGAGATACTGTACCAGAGCATTAGAAGAACTGACTCAAAAATTACCTCTATTATTCAGAAGAAGAAATAATATTCTCTTTGTCTCTTTGACAGGAATTCCTGGAAGCCAAGGTTACCTAGGTTTTTAAAGCTTAGTCTCAGTTTATGAGATATCTAGATAACTGTAGGCATGATTAGTGATTCTCAAATGAAGTATCTGTACGTTCAAAATATTGGCTATCCTTACAAAGAAAATATAGTAGCAAAACCTCAATTGCTAGTATTATTTGAAAGCTGCTTTTGAAAAAGAAGTGAGGTAG
The DNA here is from genome assembly GCA_013397915.1 of Daphoenositta chrysoptera. Classification (NCBI taxonomy): domain Eukaryota; kingdom Metazoa; phylum Chordata; class Aves; order Passeriformes; genus Daphoenositta; species Daphoenositta chrysoptera. Next base: position 1,021,985 of record VZRO01003720.1, read on the forward strand.
AGTCACCTAAAATTCATGTCTGACTATCTCTATGTGAAATGTTCATATTATCAGACGCATATTAGTTAAATGATTGCAATTTTTAAATAAATATGAGGATTTTTATCGAATTTCAGACAGTTTATGCTATAGTAAATACTTTAAACCCACACTTTATTGGATTTCATTAATAAAAATTTAATTTAGAGGAAAAAGTTCTAGAAAGCTGAATGGAGATAGCTCTAAAACTAGAATTTCTAAATGTTGGAACATAAAATGCTGTAGCCTATAACGATTCATATTATACATTGTCTAACATCTATGGTCAAGACAGTATAATGATAAGAATGTACATGCTTTATATAAAAAGAAAATGTTCATGGTTTTCTATCCTGAATTCATACATCTTCAATTTTATAAACTCATTCTCAAATTAAGAAGTCTCACATCACTGGTTTTCTGGTGAAAATAATTCCTCTGAGTCTGCCTGTCAGTGTCTTAAAAAAGTAACCTATGACCAAAAAAGTAACCTATGGCCATTCCTCAGTTGTTTTGGGAAATCAGTATATTTATTTAGCTTCACAAGGGAAGTTTTATCAAACATATTAATCTGGGAAAATGCCTAAACTCAGAAAATATAAGGTTCATATTACCTTCAGAAATTAGTCTAAGCTAAAATGTCTGGGGTTCCTTAAGATCAGCAGACAGAGATAAGCTATAGCTGTACCTTCTGCTTCGAGGTTCTGTTGTTTTCTGGGGCTTGATACACTGCTGGGACAGAGTCCTGACCTGTCTGAGGTCAGGATCTCACTGCTCTCCTCTTTAACACACTGACATCCTAGCAGGTGCATCCAGCTCAGCTCGGGAACCCTCATTCAGGCTGGCTAGTGCCAAGTCATCACTTACCAAACTCCAGAACTGAGGATTATAAGGGCCTCAAACACTCATCCGATCATTGCTTTAGAAAATGAATAAGAAGAATTTGTCAAATATCAAGACTGCCTCAAATATCTGTTAAGGGGGGGGTTTGGTACTATACTTTTAAATGCCCAGAAAAGAGACCCCATTATCTTCCTTGGAAGGCCATTTTTGTGCACAAAACCATTTCAAAAGTGCTAAATTCTAATTTAAAATTTCTTCACTAAAAGTTAAGCCAATTTATCTGTTCCAGTGACCATGAAACACAGTGGAGATTATGGGGAAAAAAAAAACACCCATGTGAGAATATACTTTTAATGTATTTCTACTAATTTCTTTATTTCTTTTTAAAAAGCTTTCCTTTTATATACATTTTTCATGGAGACCATAGCATTCTTGTGGCTGTCTGCAGGGCTCTCTTCCTTTATCCTCAAACTATCTTCCCTGAAACTGGAAAGAGTACTCTGGCTGAGGCCCTTATCAGTACTGAATAGAGTGGAAAAGTTTATTTCATGTATCTCATTTACAATTTTATTTCTTTAACCATAGAGAAAAAAGGATTTAGGACATATCAAGACAGAGCATACAGCATGGTAATTACCTGTGTACTAGATCCACTCAGATGGGTTTCACCCAAGGCTTAAACAAGAAAATTTTTTAAAGTGGTCTAAGCAAAACTTTCTGTTCCATTTTTCAGACACTAAAGAGTACCTCTGGATACCTTTGCAAGACCTTTGGTTCTTTGACTATAGTCATACCTTCCCTGTAAGGGTAGATGACCTTTGAAACAATAAGTCTTTTCATTTTCAATTTTCTACAGTTATAATGTTATTCAGAAGATTTCTGATCTATCAAAAAAACCCTGAAAACCATTATCCTTGATAGACACACAATTTTACTACAGAAATTTTTTCATTCCCTATACTTTCAGTATACATTATAAACTTTTCATTCTCTATATTTTAAGTATTTGAAACTTTCTAGTGCCCTTTGATAATGTAGGTTCATTTGCTGGTGGGTTTTTTTTGTGCTGCTGCAAAAGCAGCAGACAGCAAGCTGCCCAGATAAGAGAGGGATTTCGTCAAGCAATACAGGTATATTAGAATTTTTTTGCACTCTCTATGGATAGTTTTCTAAAAGTTCTTCCAAAGTTTACTGCATAACATATAATTATTTTCAGGTGTACATTTCTGCACAGCTTGTTCTGCAGATGTCAATAGAAAACATGTAAGATTTTACTCATCCCGAACTCTTGTTTAGATGGATATTGCTAAGTTATTATTTTTCATAAATTTCTCAGTGTATTTCTTTTCTGCTTTTCACCTTCTGAAAGTCTGAGTGCTTTTCTAAAGATAATGGGTACACCACATAGAGGACCAAGGCTGTGTCTGTCAAAGGAAAAAGCAATTACCATAAAATGTAATCATTAAGGAACAGTACAAACCTACCTAACAAAAAAGCCCAGCTGCCAACGAGACTGTGAAACTCTGTTGCCTGTGGACTAGACGAAACATTTTCTGAAAGATAGATGAGAAATGTGTGCATACATACAGAGTTACTTAATGCCCAAAGGTTTGGCAAATACAGTCAATTGTTTTACAGATGCTGATGCTTCCTGAGTCTGAATGGAGATGAATATTTCTGCTGGGTCCTACAGATTCAAAGGGGGAATATTTGCTGGGCACGGTTATCAGAGATATCCATCCACCACCCACCTGAGCTCAGGGTATACATTTGGTGAGCACAGAACGAGGCACTGCATTTGAATCACTGCTGGAAGGTGAAAGTAGCCATTTCTTATCACCTCTGCAGAAGTTCTTGGGCATAAATTACCTCAGACAAGAAAATTATATTTAAGAGTACTCAGACAGCATGAACCTTGGATACTGAAAAGATAAAAACTAGATACATTCTGAATGCGTAGTTATAAAAATTAATTTAATTCTGGTCACCACTTTAAAGGTTTCCTCATAGCTAGGGAAGATATTAATGCCTCTTTTTCAGAAAATGAGAGTAAACCACTTATTCTCCATTAAATAGTGAGACTGAAACTACTTGATTAAATCAAATGAAATTTTGAAAGCTGGGATTATAAGGTCCCCAGCAATCATTAAGTTAAAGTAGGGGTCTAAACCTATTAGGTTATATGACAAAAATCAACTGCCTACATGCAAAGGAGCTCAGAATCACAGCAGCAGGAGGGGAATCCCTGCTGAACTATTCCAAGGTGTTCCACAAGGGGCCATTGGCTCTTCAAAGGCCCATCTGCAGAAATCAGAGAAGCACTGGGAGGCACACTAACAAGTTGGAACCCAAAATAAGGACTCCTGAGGACAAACACTCCACTCAGTCCCCTCCCAGGGCTGTCCCAGGAGAACCTTAGCCCCATTTTACAGACAAGGAATCCATTGTGAGGAGTCACTGGGAATCACAGAGTCACAGAATAATTTAGGTTAGAAAAGACATCCAAAACCATCGAGTTCAATATTTGACCATCATCTTGTCAACTAGACCATGGAACTAAGCACCACATCCAATCATTTCTTGAACCTCCAGGCATGGTGACTCAATCACTTCCCTGGGAAGTCCATTACAATGCTTAACAACCCTTCCCATGAATAAATTCTTCCTGACGTCCAACATGAACTTCCCTTGGTGCAGCTTGAGGGTATGTCTTCTCATCCTGTCTCTCGTTAGTTGGGAAAAGAGATTGATCTCCACCTTGCTACAACCTCCTTTCAGGTGGTTGTACAAAACCCATGAGTCTCCTTTTCTCCAGCCTAAACAACCCCAGCTCCCACAGCCACTCTTCATATAACTTACTGCCTTCACCATCCTTCTTGTCCTTCTCTGGATTTGCTCCAGCACCTTAATGTATTTCTTGAAGTGAAGGCCCCAAAACTGAACACAGTACACCAGTGCTGAGTGCAGAAGGCCAAACACTTCCCTGGTCCTTCTGGTCAAACTATTTCTGATACTCAATCGAGCCAGAGCAGCTCTTTGGGACAACCATTCAGACTAATAGGGTTGTTACCTAGGAGTGTGAAATCTAGAGGTTTCCCTGTGGGCGAAAAGCAATTCATCATGACACAGGACTTATACCAGGATATTTAGAGAAGGAAAGGAATGAGGAGGAACAAAAGGGAGGGATTTAGGTGACTTTGGGAGGAAGAAGTGTGAATACAGAAAAAAGGGAATAAAAAGGGCTGTTTACTTGCCTATGTCTTGTGCATAACCACCACGGTTCACACTATCTTCTTATTAAATTCCTTTCTAATTCTTTTGTGTGTGAAGGTCCTCTACTCAATCTGTGTATGTGGGCATGGCAAAGGGGGACAGGGGTATATGGTGATGTGCATTCAGCAAATGGAGTCAGACCAGGAGATGCAAATATGTCTGTGATGCAGCAAGAGGAACAAGTGCAGGTGTCCAAGGAAATATGGGATCTCTAGCAACAGTCAAGCCAAAGTAGTTGGGAAGAAGTGGATGGATGGGTCTCTGAGGGTCAGCCTTTATGTCTACGAATTAGAGCACATGGAGATTGACTATGGGGACCAGGAAAGTCCTCATCAATTGTGTGTGTTTCCGCAATGGCCTATATCAGCAACAGGAGTGGGACTGCAGCCTTGGGGGCTTGAATGTCCAGATGCCAGCAGCTGGTGAGACTGGGGTCCGTGAACATCTACTCTACACAGTGTTTCATTCCAGCTGCTGGAAAGATCCACACTGCACTTATGCACGCAAATACTCTCACCAGTGGACCCCCATCTTGCTCTGCCAGAGAGGAAGAAGGGTGAGGCCATTGGTACTGGCCGTGTTTTTGTGGCTGATGTGCATGTGTGTCTGATGTGTGTGCCTGTCTGTGTATATATGGATATACACAGTGAATGTGTGTGTTTGGGGTGTGCCTGCTGAGAACACATCTGCAGCCTCACGGCCGGTCAGATCGGAGGATATTGCAGTAGCATCTGCCTCACCTCTCTTCAGCTGTCGAATATATTTTCCTCTAACAGAAACTACACTATGCAGATAAATCACAGAAAAACAACAGAAGTAAAGAAAAAGCATTGGGAACCAGAGCCTTTGATGCCCTTTCACTCAACCCTGACTCATATGTTCTTATTTTCTACCAAGGATTTTATTCTTGCATTTACATTTGTCAGAAATGACAGATGACACAGTATGTCAGGTGTCCATAATCCCCTTTGTTGTGGTATCTCTTGTAGCTTACACAAAATTGTTTTGTAGAGAAATGTTAGGACAGAAATACTCCACATGCATCTGGGAAAAAAAAGGCCAAAGAGTATTTAGTTTTCCATTACTAAGTTACTGAAGCAATTCCAAACAGAAAGAGACAATCAAAAATTACACTTGTGAAGAGAGATACCCTTAAGTTTTTCAAAGTTTCAAAGGACTTGTCCCTACTAGGAAGAAAGTGTGTTTAGGTATTAAGATTTTCCACTCCCTACCCCCTTTCCCCCTCTCCGTTTCCCCC
>VZRO01003720.1:1027402-1041208 GCA_013397915.1 Daphoenositta chrysoptera
CCCCCAGCAATCTAGACATTGTTTAAATTACCTAACACCTTAATTTAACTGATTTTTGGACAGAATTAGGAAAGTCTTATTTTGATGAATAAAAGTCCCAGAGACAAGGCATGGACACTAGAATCTGATTTTCTTTTCTACTTGATCTCCTCTTTGCCATGTTCTGGGTCATTGCAACAAGACACTTGAAAAGCTCATAGAACATCTCACGACACAGAACATGTAGTCACAGATGTTAAAATGTTAGAGCAGCACTCAGAGGCAGACAGATGCATCATCGGCTTAATTTTTTTTTTTTTTAAACACTTTGAGCTGAAAATTTATAAACGTAGTAATTACATGTTGTGCTTATAGCAGCAACACACAGATCCTCCAGACACGCAGGGCGTGGAGCTGTGTCATGTGGGCAGCAGGAGCAAACTCCAGAGCAAGCTTGCTTTCATCTGCAGGGCTGCAAGGCAGCTTGTGTCCCGTGATCCCGGGACCCCTGCACGGCACCCTGTTCCTCTGTCATCCAGCAGCTACACTGATACTGCTAATCACTGTCAGGGCGCAGATTCTTATGCACAGACGTTGTGTGCAGGAGCACAGTCCTAGATGGTTATGGGTGGTAAACCCACGCTAAGCCTCGTGAATTCAGTTAAATCCTCTTTAACCTCTTTGCCCTCCTCGAGAACAAAGTTAAACATTGATCTCTTTGGGGAGTCTTTCACTGAATTCCTGGACTAGGAATCAGCAGGAGCATATTACAAAGGGAAACTGAGAAGTCTGCTGTCACTAGTCTCAGAAAATACAGCTTTTTTGTGTGGTGTTAGAAAGAATTTATATTCCTCTAAATGAAAATAATGAATGAGAGGAAGAGGTCATTCAGCTGCAGGACTGCTGAAGATTGTTTCAGTTATAATAAAATTATGAAGTCTGTGCTTTTTGGCTTACTTATAAACCTTTTCCGAGGACAAGAAGAATAAGAGTTAGTAAAGTCAGATCCATGAATGCAGAACTAGATCTACTAAATGCAGCCTCAAGGTGTTGCCTTCCTTTATTGCAGCTGTAGAAAGAACTCTCTTCCTTTTGATAAGAAATAGTACTTACACAAGTAAACTTACCATGTGAAGAGACAAGCTAGGCATGGAAAAATATTAGCTCTGTTTTATAGGTAGAAAATCCAGAACAAGTGACTTTTTCTCCTATCTGTATACCATGCCTAAGACAAAAATCTCATTTGCTTCAGCCTGCAGATTCATTTGTTTTCTCCAGAGACAGAAGGGTATAGGGGTTTTTGTCATTTAATCCAGTTCTTCTGATTTGACCCAAAGTACATCTATGAGATTCTTTTTGGAACAGAACATCTCCAGGATATGTATCACACACCAGACAGAACCTCAAAGATACTGTTTAGTCAGGATAATCTCTGAGCAATTTAGCAGATTGGAAAATACGCATTGGAGTGTATTTAGGATTTTGTAAAGTGACACTGCAATCCCAACTCTACAAAATAAGGTCCAATATATTACTGTTCTGGAGAATAATGACTCTATATCAACTAGAGCTAAGAGTATAATTTATCAACATTAGCCTTGATGGGGCATCCAGTGCAGTGTGATTGATTTAAATGTGTAGATTTTTAATGTTTTGAACAGGTGGCTAACTTAAAACAACAGTTTAAACTTTTATAGCATCTTATCATGCTGAGGCAGCTCATGGTGTTTTACAATGACATTAAAATTAAAATTTAATCTATCCTGCAGAGTTAATAATTAGCTAATGTCAGTTAAAAGTCAATGAAAACAAATCAGTCTTAAACATAGGCTGAAAAAAAGGAGAAAATAGGGATCTCCTGATGTCAAGAGGCAATGGGTTCTGCCAAGCAGATGCATGGCAGTGGAAAGAGCAAGCACTCTAAGTGACATTTCAGAGGGGGCTAAAATTTTAAAAGATTAGTTTTGGTCTTGGCTGCCAGGCCTTTTTATGGCTTCATTCACTTTTTGATTTATATAGCACTGCAACAGTCCTTGGGGATGGGGTCAAGAGGTAGGTGGCCTATCCTTCAGCAGATAGTCACTGGGATTCCACTTTTATTCTCTAGCCCAGAGCACTCCACATTTGTTTCTGCAAAATAACACAGTGACAAATATGTAAAGATTCCTCAGCATCTCACAACAGCTACTTGGATTTGAATTCCTTCAGTCTAAATCCTACTTAAACAGTAGAAACACCATCCCTTGACCTCTATGTTTTACAAGGAGCAGGTGCCTGTTATTTTGAAAGGAGGGACATATTGCATTAGTGCAGGAGAGGTTTCCGAGTTGTAAACCTGGTCTGACGTAAGTGCAGGATTTAAGTCTTGACCTTCTGTATTATATAAATCTTGCACAGCAAGCTGTCTGTTCTGAATCCCATCTAATCCTCCTTGTGCATTGTGTAGAGAGTCAAGGTATTTTACTAAAGGCTATGGATTGTACTTAAGAAATGAGTTTTGTTTCTGCTTTGAACTAATCATTGGTGATGCACGTCATTCTCTGTAAACTACTGAGAGATCCTAGGAAACTAGTTTACTTTAGATCCCCAAGAATGTGTTGTGAGAGTTAGTGTCACAAGGTCTCCTTGTAATCTAGCCCTCAAACCAACTGCCTTTTCCACCTGTAAAAAAAAATAATTATAATGTTTTCATTCCTTATTGGTCTGATTCTTACTCTCATCACAACTGTCTACTACTTGCATGAAGCCAGTTAATTACTTTAAGACTTGGTTAAAACTTCAAGGAAAAGGTGAAATTATAGCGTGTTATCCTGCATTTGGTATCTTAATCCAGCTAACAGCTGTAATGCAAGATGACAGTGTGGTTACTCGCATGTATATTCCCAGAACATCTGGAGAGTTTGCTTTTACTCCTTGTTGTTATGTGTGCTAGCCCAATTAAGCCATCACAGGTGTGCTACAGATCTGTCAAGCCTCAAACATTGCAGGTGTAATTCACAGAGTTGACTTGCACTCTCACATTCTTCTGTGGCTCTGTCTGCAGAGTCTTGTGGATAGCAGGGTGAAGCACTACCAGATGCTGCTGTTCACTGAGCAGAGTAGAGGCAGCCAGATAAACAAGGGTGCTGCCAACTCATGGAGGTGCCTGTTTAAAGTCCCCCATGTCCCCCTGATGCAGGTTACGGCCATAGTACTTTTCCATAAAGAAGAATACGTTTCAAGCATGTGTACAGAGAAACCTGGGAAATGCTCTGTATTTAAAAATTCTGAAATTCCACCACAATTCATCACATAGGTGTATGTTAAACAAGAAATATCTGTGAAAAAGCAGTGATTTCTATTTGTTCAGCAAAGTGGCAAATATATGCATATCTTATGGGTTAGTGCATATATTAGTGGGAAAATAAATGCAAAAGTATGTGCTAAAGAAACATAACTCTCTGATTCTTGTCAAGCTGCCATTATGGACATTAGTCTTGTAAAATTTGGGCACCCTGTGGGGTTTTTATATATCATCCCAAATACCTAGTTAGTATTATAAAAATTAACTGATAATAAGTTCAATTAGGTCAAGAGAGAGATTGTATCTGTGAAGTGTCTGATGGCAAGATCTTTGCAAAAGGAGATAGCTATTCAAGGGAATATCAAAGAAGATACATGAATGCATAATTAAGGGGTGACAGAGGTCAGCAATTAACACTTGGACATTTGTACTTCTTTCCTCAGGACAGGACAGTAGAATCAGAGGAGAATTTAAGTTCAAATCTGACACAGGAAGAGGACAAAGATACAATTAATTTTAATTGTACTTTAAAAACTATTTTAATATGCATGATATGCATTTTATTCCTTTTGTGTCATTAATTAGTGAACTGAAAAGATACAGATATGTATTTATCAGTAAAACACATACAGAGCAAATGATTTTTCTATGTGATAATTACAATGACAAAATAAGTCTTAACATATTAAATGCCTTAAGTACTATTTGCAGGTACTTATATTTTGGAAAGATATGTATAGCAGGAGAGTTTGTTATAATTTAAAATGCTTATTAAATGTCAGTAGTTCTAATAAGTGATTGATATCTAATTAATGTGTCATATGTGATAATTTTTAAATGTTAATTAATGCCTAAAGACTTAATAAGTGCTGCTTGACCTATTAATTATGTTAGACAAAAACTTACAGTAATTGTTTCCTAAATGAAATGCTTAAATAAAGTGTTTAAAGTGTTACCATATGATGCTAACATGGTGGCAGGCTGATTTTATATAAGGCTGTGATTCAGGGATAACCTTTGAACTTCTACTTCGTACATTTATGTGGAATGGTTCTTCACTGTTTCCAGTTTCATTGAAAGATTTACTGCCCTCTTCATTCTTTTGGAAGCGAGAAATGAATGCTGTGGGCTAGACCCCGCTGTAACTTAGCCGGGCAGTCAGAGGCGTCGCCTTTCGTGCCGATCAGCGCGGATCCCTCTCAGGTGGCGCTCAGCCTGACGTCTGGCTGTGGTTATCTCCTGAGCAGGCTGGCAGTGGCGAGACGTTCTGGGGTCCATCCTCCCCTCAGAGAGAGACGGGCTCTAGGGAAGGAGCAGTCATTAAGCAAGGAGATGGAGACAAAGTGTGGTCCAGTGATTACTCATTACAAAGGATGGAGAGCTGCTTCCTGGATTTCCAGGTGGCTGGCACAAAACCATGCCACTTTTAAAAAGATGCTATCCCCCATGGTTTCTTGCTCCCTCTGTGACGGAAGCATAGCAGTTTCTTCCCATATTAGTGTTTTGAAATTTAAATTATTAAACATTGTAAGGTGTTCATATGCTCTGATAGCTGGGAGGCAGAAAAGACATCACAGTTTCTTTATAACTGCAGAGGAATAAAGTGATTACTGTTAGCACAGTATTCATGGAAAACTTGCGAGTCTTCTCAGTATTATATTTATAATGTTTATATATGCATATATATTTTATCAACTTGATTAATAAATAATACAATTTGTATCTGAATATATATATTTAATTTACTTCATGCATAAATAATGCACATTTTCATCTTTGTGTCTAAATTTTAATAGAAAAAAAACCCCTTATTTTTAATTTCATTTTAAAACAACTTTATCCAAAATTTTTATTTTAATATTAAAATTGAGAACAATTTTTTAAGAAATTTCCTGGGTTTTGGAGGACTATAGTTTTCAGGTAGTTGTTTGGTCAATTGATGTTTTAAATGAAAACATAATGTAAATCTTTGGAAGCCATTTGTCTTTTATGTTTGATGTTCAAGATAAATTCCATGTTATTACCCTTGTTTCTTTAAATCTCCTCTCCTAGCATGTGTGATCTCTATCAGTCCCATAATATTTGATGGAGCCATTTCAATTAACTCTTTAGAATGGTTCTTTCTCAGAAAGCACTTCACAGAAAAATATTCAGATGAGCTGCCAGGAATAGTTTGTCATCCTCGAAGTTTAAGCTCAAAGATGAGCAGTTTCGTGTATAGATGCTGTCCTTCATTATTTATGTAACGTACTAAAGAGGGTGTAGCCTTTGGAGCCAGTATTCTGGTATTCTGACTTCTGTATTCAGGTACCATGTCCCTTTTTATAATGCTCTGGCCCTGAGTATCCACCAGTGGTCAGTATCAGTGCTAGAAAATTAGGCTGGAACTGTGGTCTCATAAAGAATGGTAATTTCTCATATTTTGTAGCATAACATGACATATATTGGGCATTGAGGGGGAAGGATTAGTTATAAAAGTTTTCTAAGTGTATGAAAGATCTTTATTTACCTTATTATGATACTGCAAAATAGTTCTTTACAGTCATAGCTCTTTGAAAATATTTTGTTTCCTGGAGTGCTATTGTACATTGGCTTTCATACCAATTTCCCTTTAATTGTCTACAATTTCTTTATAATTACCCTTGATATAATACCCCTTGGTATTCAGAATATGTTATTGCCAAAGACAATATTGTAAGGAGAGGAAGGAAGGACGGAGGGAGGGAGGGAGGGAAGGAAGGAAGGAAGGAAGGAAGGAAGGAGGTAAACTGAAGTCTTTACAGCCAAAAAAGTAGTAGAACTGAATTTCAACAACACATAAAACCTGTGTGATGGACTGGAGGTAGACTCATCAATAAAGATAAGTTGAAAACCAACAGTTCTAAACAATTTTGTATTCTTTAACCCATTAATCAGTTTTTTTAGAGAGAAAAATGAAATTAATTCCTGTCATGTGTGCAGAATGATTAGAACTTTTTGCAATTTTAGCAAAGACTAGGTTTCTCACATTTATTGTCTCTCTGAGATAAATGTCAAGGTGTCAGTGAATTTCATGGCAAAGTACTGCAATCAGGAATATCTAGTAGGACTATCAGCAACTACAACAGTTACTAATGGAAGAAAACAATTCCCTGGGTCACTAAAGAAAAAAACCACAAACACTTGTTCATTTTAGGTAAGAATGATTTATGATCTTCAGGTTCCTGAGGTCACTGTGAGTTGCACAAGCTTCAGTAAGAAGTACCTCCATTTAAATCCCTAGGTTTATTTTGGATTGGTTTGATCTAAATTAGGTAAGAATTAGAACCCCTAACAAGTATTCTCTATGGTAATATGGATTCAAAGAGAGTTTTCTTATGTTCCCTGCTTAGTGAATATACAGACTCCTCCAGCTGGTGGAAGAATATTTATATGGTCTGTGAAAGGAAAAGAAAGATCAGGGAGAGAGTTTTTCCCACCGCTAACTAGAAACCAGTAAAATAAAGAATAATCAAGCTTGTGTTTCTGCCCCTTATGGTGTTCTGCAGCCTGGAACTGCCACAGAGGTTGGATGCAGACATGCAGGGCCACGTCTCTGCAAGGATAACTTGCCCGTGATGTCTTTGTACTTTGTGTGTGCAGTTATTTGGGTTCACTTGCACCTTCACACTGCCTTACAGGAGGCAGCAGTTACACAGGCTGGGGGTGAGTTGGTTTCATAGGAAGCTGCAAAGGTGCAGTGGGGCCAGGAAAACATAAGCCACTGTCTATCTCAAAAGAAGGTAAGGAAATACTGTGGAATGCCTGGATGTTAGAATCTTAAAAGAAATTCTGATATATGAATGGAAGCAGCAGCAACATAGGGGGCAAAGAAAAAATGTCACTATGAGAAAGGGTGAACTTTTCCCTTCCTTATTAGGTTTCCCTATTAGGTTTCCCTCCATTGAAAACCAATAGCAGGTTTAACAGCTGTAACCCTAGTTCAAATTTGGGCCCAAAAGCGTGCTTTAAGAAATGAACTGGTTTAAATTAAAAGCTACGCGCAACTTAAAATGACATGCATTTTGGCTCATGACTGCCATAAAGAATAACTATTGGTTTGTTTTCAGTGTTCTTAGTGGGATGTTAATGTTGCAATAGATTTTTGGGCTGAACGTGTTGCTAGAGCATTGTTCAGTGATTTTGCTGATGACTGTTTCAGTGCTCATCATTATTCAAGTGTGCTACATAAAAAAGCTGGTCTGAAAGCTTTGTGTGCCTATTGGATATGTGTGAAGTTATTTGAAAATAGGTCAAATGATGTTCAGTTTATGGCCTACAAACAGTGGAAGGGTGAAGATAGCCAATCTAATGTTCCCAATTCATCTGTGCAACCTATTTGATAGGTACTATGTGTGCAGCAACTTAAAGATGAGCTAGTTGGTAAACTCAGCAGATTTGAGATAACTTGAGCTATTTGCATCAGGCAAATGAGTACATAATATTTGACTGTTGCCAGGCAAGAGGAAAACATAGTCTTTAGGAAGCCATAATGAAAAATATTTCCAGGCTTCCTTTGGCAGTCTGGGACTCCTCAAGTCATTTTGGGGGAAAATAAAACAATTTGAGGTTTACAGCAGAGGTGCAAATATTATTTTCCAAATGTTAGAGCTAAATAAATTTGAAGTGGAAATATTAGAAATTTGTGGAATAAATGTTTGTATGTAGATGGTCTAAGGATTTACTCTTTCATAAGATAAGCAAAAAATGCATAATTTGGTAAAAGTCTTTATCAGCAAAATGGGTAATCAAAGAGACAGTCAGGTTCATTTGATTACACTGGTTAATCTAGCATATGTAACTGGTAAGTAATTAACAGGGACTAGCTTAAGCTTAATTTGGTCTGGTTCAGGGTTTTGTGCATTTAGAATTTATAGGCCTCATTTCTGGGTTGTTTGTTTTTTTTGGTTGGTTTGTGGTTTTTGTTTGGGTTTTTATTTGTTTGGGTTTTTTGTTTAATTGTGTTTCTTGGATTGAATTTAAATCCTGAGGGATGTAGCATAGAAATATCTCTGTATGCTTTCTGGTGGCTAAACTGCTTGGAGTAATGTACAGAGCACAATGAGCACAGAGAGAAACACATAAAGCAGGGGTTATCTTTGTACAGAAGGTGACCAAACTCCATCTGGATGGATGTATTCTCTGTGTTATAGAAGGCACATGACAAATATTGAATTCAAGTAACACATAAAAGTTTTAGACTTCCTTCACTAACTTACAGAACCTAGTACAAGTAAGGAGTCATGGAAAGGAGCTTGCTCCTCATAGTTCTAGAGGAGTTTAAAATATACAACATAAAATTAAGTAGCTTATTCCTGAAATATTTTACAAATATTTATGTTTTGCAATCCTAAAGGATTCAGATTTATTTTCGTGGCTGAATTCGCCAAAGAGATTAGGAAGCTTTAACCTCAGCTTTGGGATCTTAAAAATATTAATGGATATTTGAAATGTCTTTTTACTAAGAGTTACCTTTTTTCTTCCCCCATGAATATTTGTAACTGACTAGTAGTAAAAAAAAAAAAAAACCTAGAAAGAGAAGAGGGCATCTTAATAACAGTAGTTTTTACTTGGGAAACTAAGTTTTCAACAACAGATTTGCATGTATGAAAGCATTGATATTATGGGAAGGAGCCTGAGGGAAGGAATGAGATTAGGATATCCACAGATATTGTAGCAAAAATATGCATTAAAATAAAAAAAAATTCATGTAATAATTACTTCCTTTACAGCTCTATCCTCTTGTGAAATACGTTCTTGAACATGACTGGTGGCTGATTCTAACCTACGTGGAAATCATGCAGGTCATTGCCTCACATATATAGAAACCTACCAGCATCTAATACAATTTCAGAATCAGAAAACCTGCTTCTGTGCACCTGTTTCAACTCCGTATTCCTGGCCCTCCTGCAGTTCACCAGATGTTCTGGTATTTCATTGCTTGCATGTCTCTATGTGTACTTGATTGTGTTTACCAAAGAAAATGCTTTGAATAAAGTTATTGGAGACATTTATTTATTTCCCTGCTGAGTGACAAACCAGATTGGAGATTTGAAACAGATTTTCATCATACTCATTCCTAGAAGTGATAAAAAGAAAAACTTCATGTTAATAAGGGAATAAATGAGCCAATATTGTGTGCAACATAATATAAAAATTTACCAGTGTCCTGTGGCTTCACAAAATTCATATTTCATTGCCTTTACATAAAGAAAGAAATCAATAAGCAAGGAAATAAAATTGATATAGAAGCTTTCAATTTGAACCTGTGGAAATAGTGGAAATTTGAACCTGTGGAAATTCCTGAAAATTTCCTGAAAGAATAGGGAAAATGCTCAATGAGATACTATATGAAAATGGAACAAAAATAGAAAAAAAAGTCTGGGATGCCTTAGGGTGCTAGAAAATGTATGATGAACTAGTTATATCAATATGCATGTGATTTTCTAAGGAGGTTAGAGCTGCACTTTTAAAAAACCTTCTGGCTAGTAATTTTAATTTAGATTGCTACCTTAAAGGGAATATTATAAATAATTACAGATCACAGCTAGATCCCAGATAAGTGCTGTACCACTAGGCATAAATATATTGAACAAAACAGTACTAAGAACTTTTTAAGTCAATAAGGTCCAGATCGTCAATTACTGGCATTGTAAGCATTGTAACACTGGAACACAGTGCCCCAAAAAAATACACTGAAACGATGTTAGTTGTGTTCATCTCTTGCTAGCTGCTACCCTTTCAGAAAAGAAAATACAGAAATCTCACTCAAGTTAATATATCCTTTTCTTCTAAATGACCCTTTTTCTGTACCCACTGAGCGTTGATTAAAAAAATATCTCAAGGAGTCTGTCCATATTTTCGAGATTTAAATTTCCTCGGCAATTACAAAATGTCCTTACTTCACACATGAGTATATCAGATAGACAGGACTTTCTAAACAAAGCCAGTTATGTCAATACATTGGTGGACTACTGCTAGCGCTTCCATACTAATCAGAGCCAGATGTATTCAATCTATATCTATTCCTGACAGACAAAGTACAGGAAAACATATGAGATACATGTATCTCACCTCAAGACTTGTATTTTTGAAAATATCAGAAATATTTCTACAGCAACTCTAGTGCCTGGGTTTGTTTGAAAATTGACCTGAAGGCTGCGTGTAATGGAATAAATAATCCTGCATCCTGTATTCACTATGCATATTTGCTGCCATGTCCAGCCCAAGGCAAAAGCAGACAATGCTTGGTGCACATCCTTCAGAAAACTTTGTCCACCTATTCAAGAAGTGTAAATTTCGGGGTTTAGTCTCAGTGGTTTTTGTTACTAAGAACTAACAGATTCATTCACTAGATACTGCATATTTCATATCTGACAAAGGTACCTGAAGTGTCTGCTGTCAATTTCTTTTGTCACTGTTTCTGTATCATCATGCTGTTTCTGCCAGCATGCTGACAAGCAAAATAATTTCCGATTTATTGCAAAACAGAAATCACGGAACAATCACTCTAGTCAGTATGTGGTGCAAGTACAAACAAAAAAACAAGGCACTGTCATTGTTGACATTAATTGCAGTATATCTACAGGATGCTTTCACCAGAAACTCCTTTTTTTTTTTTTTNCCCCTAATCTGTCTTAATTGTCCAGATAGTCCTACTGGAAGGCTCAGAGCTCACTGAGAAAACTCTGCTATAACAGGTGACCACCTGGAACCCCTGTCCAGATTCCAGCCCCCCTTGCCCACCCCATGGGTCCCCAAATCACTGGCTGGTCCCACTGGGTGCTCTGCACCCACTCAGCACTCACACACTCAGCCCTTGGGCACCACAAACTCATGGGTTCCCCCAAATGCCAGTGTGGGCCCTCTGCCCACCTGGTACCCATGCCCTGATGTAAGGCACCTTGTTAAGTTTTTTAACTTTTACAGATGCATATTTTAGTCCTTCTCACTGGTTATTTCAGCTTGAAATATCCTCTTGAATTACATATGCATATCTATGGACATCAATTTAAATTCATTAGGAAAAAATAAAAAACACACTGAAACCCCTCCACAGCTACTGACCCTTACAAATTCCACATGCAGGGACTTATGTGCTGATCCCCAGAGCCATTGGCATACAGAACTGTGAGCCCTGTCACTCATGGCTGCTTTTCCAGATCCTAGAACCTAAACTCATGCATGGGATAGAGAGCGACATTACACAGAAAATGGTGAAAAAAAGCCTTAAGAAGAATTATAGAGTCTGCATTGGTCAGGCAGAGGGCTGAGGCAGATGAGTACTTATATATTACAGACCAATTTTCCTTTCTCCTATTCCTCCCAGCCTTTTTCTTTCCCTGATTCCTTTCTTTGCCTCACATATGATTCTTTCCTATGAATTCCCTAATGGTTTTACACAGTCCCCCTGATCCCCCTGACATATCCATACGGTTTATTTTGTTTCCTTCTTCTCATGAGTTGCAATGCCTGTATCGTCCTTCTACAGTTTTACCTATGCTTTTTTAATGGCTCATCAATTAGTGCTTGAGAAGTTTTGGCATAGCTTATCGTCTCCCTTAGTTGTTTGCTTACCATGTGTCTGCGTGTCTTCTTTATTGCTTTCTTTATTATTCCCTGGAAAACTGATGACCTTAATGAACCTGTACTGGGTTTGCATGGCCAGGCTTTGGTAGTGAGGGGTAGAGGGTAGCTTCTGTGAGAAGATGCCAGAAGCTTCCCTTGTGTCTGAGAGCCAGTGCCAGGTGGGTCAAAGAGGAATCTGCCACTGGCCAAGGCCAAGCCCATCAGCAATGATGGTAGTGACTCTCAGATAGCAGAGTTAACAAGAGGGAAAACCTGTGCAACACCATCTGAGGCCCCTGACAGAGAAATGAGAACATGTGAGAGAAGCAGCCCTACAGACACCCAGGTCAGTGCAGAGAAGGAGAAGGATCTGCTCCATGTTCTGGAGCAGAGGTTCCCCAGCAGCACATGGTGAAGGCCATGTGAGGCAGGCTGTGCCCCTGAAGCCCATGGAGATCCACGGTGGAGCAGATATCCACCTGTAGCCCATGGAAAACCCTACACTGGAGCACGTGGATGCCTGAAGGAGACTATGTCCATAGGTACTCCTGGCAGGACCTGTGGACCGAGGCAGACTTGAACCCACAGGAGCCTCTCCTGAGGGACTGCACCCCATGGAAGAGACCCACACTGGGACAGTTTTTAAAGAGCTGCAGCCCGTGGGAAGGACTCATGTTAGAGAATTTTGTGATGGATTATCTCATGTGGGAGGGATCCCACACTGAAACACGGGAAGAGTGTGATGAGTCCTCCCTCTAAGGAAGAAGGAGCAGCAGAGACAATATGTGATGGACTGCCCCCATTCCCTCTCCCTGTGTGGTGCTGAGGAAGGAAGAGATAAAGATTTCAGGAGTGAATTTAAGAAAGGAGGGTGAGGGGAAAGGCATTTTAACCTTTAGTTTTTTATTTCTCATTGCCATACACTGATTTAATTTGTAATAAATTAAATTGATTCCCCCAGGTTGAGTCTGGTTTGGTGAGTAGTAAGACTGAGAGTGCACAAAATTGTACAAACCTTGATTTCTTGTGTGTGTTTGAAACCTAATTCTCTAACTCTTCTTGCACTTTGTATTACTTATTCATTTTTGGTGGGTTTCCTCTGGATTCATTTAAGCATGTCAATGTCATCTGGTAATGCTAGCAGATAATTTTAACCTTATGATTCAAATGTGCATGGAAATCCTCTTAGTTGTTTTAACAATATTTAAATTATTTCTGATCCACCTTATTGAATTACAAAGCACATGGACCATAGTGTCGACTCTAAATTCTGTTGTTTTTCATCCAGAGAGGCTTTTTTTTTTCATTTCCATATCTGGCTTTTTCACATAAAAATTCATTTAAGATCTTTCACTGTATATTTTTTTTTAAATCCTATGGTTTTTGTTGTTGTTGACATAAGCATCAGTAACATCTCAAAAACATCTATTTTCCCCATCTCTGTTCTGCTACTTATATCACAGAAAGGGAACTATGCTGGCTGCAGATTTGAGGTGATTTATAGTGTCAATGCATTACCCAAAGCTCTCACTGCATTGAACTACTACTTCCACGTAGCATAGTGTTCACTTGGGCTTTGAAAGCAGTTTAGATGACAGGTGCAGGCTCTCTGCACTGTGCCCCATACTGTGTGCAAACATAACCTTAGGAAAAAATTCCCGTAGTTCTAAAAAAAAAAAAATAGTATAAGGATCTGAAGACACACAGCAAGTTTCATTCTTTCCTCATTGCTCATTTAAACATAAAAAATATTATGTTATAAAAATTCATAATAAAAAATATTTAGTATACATAAAGTTTTTAGGTATTTGGGCTTTGACTCCACTATATGACTAGTGCCATAATGAGGCCTTGATCTGCTGAAAATTCTATGAATCAACTTCACTTAGAGACACCTCAATTTAATGAATAGGTGCAGGTGTTCAAATGCAAAAAAAAAAAAAAAAAAAAAAAAAAAA
>VZRO01003721.1:0-37399 GCA_013397915.1 Daphoenositta chrysoptera
CTTGTATTTATTTATTTCTGACAATAACAGATTAGAAATTGCTTTTTCCTTTATTTGAACTTTGGACATTATTGAGCTGTTTTGTGTGAATTATTTAATAGCTTAAAGAATGATCTATAAAGTAATGAATAAAGAAGGAAAAAATATCCCCAATGACAAAAAAAAATCTAAAGAAAATTGTTAAACATTGATAAAAGGCATGACTCATTGTGGTTAAAAACATAGTTGACATTTATTATTGAATTTTAGAATAACAGTTTTTAGTGGAGTTGGGTTTGCTACCAAATTTCCAACTCTTTGTTTGTTGCGAGGGAAATATCTCTATTTTGATTGTTTTCCCTGAAAAATCTCCTCAGAACCAAAGCTTTTGAAACAATCATTTTGTGAAGGAAGCTTTCCTAGGGTGAAGGTAAGGAAGTGTTTCTGGGGGTGTGGATGACAGAGCAGGGCCCTGGAGAGGGGCTAAGGCTGTTCTGTGCAGGCAGTGGTCACCTGGTCCCTCCAATCAGGCTCAGTCAGATGGCACTCGGGGCAGGAGGAGTTGTTTGGCCAAGTGTATTATGGTTTTTCGGGTTGTCTGAAAAAATTCAGAGGAAAATTTATGATGCCTAATAATATATAATTTCTATCTGAAGACTGTGTTGAGTTGTCTCATGGATGTTGCTGAGAAGTGTGTGAATGTTTGTAAAGGCTTCGAGACACCGTGGTGTGCATGACTGTATTTCACAAAAGACTAACTGCAGTTTATATCCTACCCTATTCTTCATATGTGTGGAGTTCTTTGTATAAAAGACTTGAAAAGTTGGTTTCAGCAGTGACAGTAAGTCCTAGTGGTGCTAGAATAATGTTCATCCTTTGGTGAAGTTTTTTTTTTTGTGAATAAATCACAACTGTATTTGACCCCTGTCCATGGGTGGCAGTGGTAGAGTTTCCATGGCCATGTAAGTGGAAAATATGTGGAGGTGATCTGTGTGTGTAAGTTCATAGAAAGGTACTTGGGCAGATAGATTGAAAAAATGAAAGCCTTTAAAACTGTAGTGACAGAAAATCCTACCCAGCAGCTCTATATGTGTTGTAAACACTCTAAAATAGAGACTGAAGAGTAACTACCACATCATTAATGGTTCTTGATATTGGATCACAGTTCCTGATATACAGAATTTGGCCTAGGATGGGAGTGTTTATCATCAATAAAAGAATAATATTTCTCTAAAGGTTAGTTTTTTGTATTTGCACATTACATTAACAAGATGACAACTGTCTTGCTCTCTGCCTCTGCAAGAACACCAGGTGTTTTCTGGGGAAAGAATATGCTCCAGGGAAGCAAGGACCATGTTGGAATCATTAAAATGAAATAAATTAAACTATTAAAGCATTATTTGTACTGTGGTGGTGTGATTTAGGAATGGTACTCCCTAATTCAGTGCTCCCACTGAGACTCTCCAACCATGGTGCCACTTGCTTGCTCCCTCTTCTCACTGAGGTGGCACGGAGAGGAGAATTAGAGACACAAAAAGGTGATAATCATGGGTTGAGATGAGAACAATTTACTGGAAACAGCAATGAGAGAAGAAAATGAACAATAACAGCAGCAACATTAATAACAACAGTGTACAAAAGAGAGAGTGAATCACACGTAAAAATGCTCACCACAGCACTCAACCTCACCCCCACCACAGCCCTGCCACCTGACTGCTCCCTCCAGCTCAGAACTGGTGCCACCTGACCTCTCTCTCCAGGCACAGGTGGATGTGCAGGGGACACTTCCCTGCCTGCCCTGCTTCAGCAAAGCTTAAATGAAGAGAGGCTGCTTGTGCTACCTGTTGCTGCTGAGCTGGCAGAAGTTTCAGCAGTTAGCAATTTTTTTCTTTTGGATAATTTATGCAACAGCTGCTATTTATCTATCTATCCCACTCATTACGCAGGAGACTTAGGATGGAATATGCTGTTTAAAACCATTGCCAAAATAAGAATTGTGCAGAGTATTTAGTACTTGGTGGTGCTTGAGTAATAGCACTGAACCAGGGATGTATAGAGCAATGCTCCCTGTAGCCCTTTTGATCCCTTAGAAATTATTTACAATTCTCTAATAAGGCATATTTGCATGCAGTTTTAATTTGGTAATTTATAGAACAATCTCTAACTGACACAAGCTAAGATCATAAGAAGCTTGATTTTTGGTGCTGCCTCTTTCACAGTCCTTGTGATAAGAAGCTCACTGGCAAAAGTCCTGTACCTTTGCTTACCAAGAGATGCATTTTTGTAGTTTTGAGGAAGGCACTTCTAGATGTGATCTTGAGGTGGGAAAAAAAGATGCTTCATTCACTATAGTTTGTAGCTTTACATATTATATATGTATATATATTATATGTTTCAAATTTATCAAAAGGATCAATTAATGAAGGCCTTAAGAGAATAGCTTCAGCTAATGGTAAACATTTTTCCTGTCTTAAGTATTTTTCCTCTTTCCTGCTGAACATTTCCAAAAATATTTTGTATTTAGAAAGTACAGAAAAATTACTTGATAAAATGACTGTGATAATTGTGGAATTAGGCTAGGCACATTTGTATCATTTTAGATGCTTCAATCCCCTGTTACTTAGGCAGGTATCCCATCCTTATCTCAATGTTACCCTATTCTTACACACCAGTAATCCACAGGCAAATGGAGGTTTCTCAGTGTTGCACAAGGAGCTGGTGTCTGAGAGGGAATTGAATCCAGGCTTCTCAAAGTCTGAGCTTGATGCTGTTCCTAGTGCCATGGTAGGGAGAGCAAATTTAATATATTCTGCCAAGACTAGAAAGACAGGGAAGAGTTGTTCTATTTATATAAAATCCAGAGAAGTAAAGAACATCAGGGTTCTGCCCTCTTTCTAGTATTGGGAAGTTTAAGAAATCTTTCAGAGTTCTGTCTGTTTTTGGCACTTCTTTTGTTGAGCAGAGCTGGTCCCTTTCCAGACATATTGGGGCAGTTGAGTGATATTGTGTAGCCTTTTTTTCTTCATTCTTTCCCTAAGAATATTTGAAATAAATCTAATGTTCCAGAACAAAGAGTGAGGATTTGCAAGAATTTGGAGCCTGTCAACATGTAAAATTCCTGTCACTGCTACTTTTGGCATGGTTTTGCCTAAGCAGCACAAAAAGATACTTGTTTCAAACATGTGGAAAAAAATACAGAAATTTGTGACTTGGCACTAGGACAGAGATCCATATTGCTTCAAAGATCTTAATCTTCATCTTAACAAAATGCTGAATTTTGCTTTCATTCACTCTACTGTAAATCTTAACTCCATGGAAAGCTCTTGATTTATTTCAGAATTAGGCTAGTGTTACAGAGTAGAAGTTCCTTCATTAGTTTTGTACAAAAGCAAAGGCTGAGTATCCAGGTAACTGAGTTGTTGTACTTAAAGAAGTAAATTATTCCTTATATTGTATTGTCCTTCCAAGAAAGCCTTAGTAAGAGGTTGGTTTGTTTAAGATTGGTAAGGATTTGCAGGCAGCCTCGCCTGCCCAGAGCCAGCCCCTCTGTGTGAGCTGTGTGCCACTGCCTGTGGCTTCTGCTCTGGAGCTGATGCCCAGGTGGGTGATTCGGATGTCTGCACATTGGCCCAGCTCCTTCTTTGTGCTTGCTGTCACTTTTCCCCTTTGCTTCCGCCAGAATTACCCTCTGTGCTGGGCATTGGCTCTCTGGAAGGGTCACCCTGAGGCACCTCCTGGCAAGCTGGTGCCAAGGGTGGTGCCTGGCAGGTACTGGAACCAGCCACGGAGAGACCTGGGTACAAGGAGAGAAGCAGGGCTGCAGCTCCTCTGCCCCTTCCTGTCTCTCTGATCACTTAAAAGTTCAGAAGAGCAAAGCCTGAATCTTACATTTGGATTTATCCAAGGGAAGTGGATTCTTGCACTATGTTCCTATTACCTTTTTATAATAACTCACCTTAGCACTATCCTTGCTCTTGTTACCCAGGAATTTCTGAATGGTTTATCTGTATAAATGTGTTTAAGCATTGTAGGCAGTGATTTTCCTCTTAGTTGTGTAATAATCTTTATTTGTTCAAGCATTTTTAGTCCTTACATAAAACCCCTTAAATTAAATACTTTAATAACTAATAATTGAAATAATGTTTGTGTGACTTAGTGTAAAGCACCTATTAGGCTCTTTCCTAGTGCATGGGAAAGGAAGAAAGCACACCTCAACTTTTCCTTGGAAGGGTAAGAAAGGAAAATGCAAATGAAATTAAGCTAAGAAAATTTGAAAGTAAGCATTGGCAACATTTCTATAAGTGATACCTATAAACTTATGCAATTACCGCCCAAAAAAAGTGCTACAGCTCATGTTATTTGTTTCCTTTCAAAGCAAGCAACAGGGAAGACAGATCTTCACTCTAGGAAACAAACTGCAGTTTAAATATGTGGCTTCTTACATTCATCATTTTCTTTTAAGTCCTGATAGTGTACCTGTACTGTGTATGATATAGCATGAATCTGACAGCAGAAAAAGATGACAAGGTTTAGAAAATCTCTTATTTTTTCCAAGATATAATGTTTTTATTTCCTTCAGGGGAGTGCCTTGTTTCCTTCAATATAATTCTGTTTATATCTTTGACACATCTGTTCCTCTTGCCTTTGTGGTGTTTTACAAGATGAATTATATAATAATTGCAGAGTGCCAGGGCTAGATGCTGCCACCAGCTGGGTGTGGATGGTGGCAAGGACAAGCAATCTGGATGAATAGCTGCTGTCTTGCCTTTTAGCCTGGTGCACAAATCCTGGGGAGTATTAATGGGAAAGGAATTCTCCCTGCCTGATAAAACCTTAACTGTAATTCTGTTGGGATGGAGGGATTGGTGTTGTATCTTTCACTTTACATGATCAGTCTAGTAAAATTCATCTCTAGCTTAAACTAGAGATCATTGAGTGAACCTCTTTGGCTGGGGGAGCAGCTGTGCCTAACAATCTTAACTAATTGCTGTTTACCAGGAAAAGAAGGGGAACTCCATTTCCACCAGAGAGGAATGCTCATGAAATAGTATTTCCATTTCTGAAAATTCAGGTTCTTTTCTAAGGCTGATGAAAAAGCCCTTTCCTGTAAAGACTGAGCAGATATATCTCAGTCGTCTTTTGGGTATGCAGAAGAGAAAATGAGGGTAGCTACAGTGAGCAGAAAAAATGGTGCTGAGAAGTGTACAGATCAGTTGTGTTTGCCATGAGTGAGAGCTAGGTAGTTGACTGAAGTGCTTTTCAGGAAAAAATGTTTGAAATACAATGGGATTTTTTCCCCTATAAAGAAGAGAAGAAAACCAGCTCTTTAAGGATTTGTTAATCTTACAGCTCCTGCTTTACATTGGAGGAATTTAGATGTAGGTTACCTTAGTATATGCAGTTGTCATTGGAAAGCTATCAGTAAGAAAATATTGGTATTCTTAATTAAAAAGTTTTACTAATAATGGCCATTTACCAATATACTGTACTGTAAGTGAATAATTGAAGTGTACAGAAATAAATATATCTTGTGGATTTAAGTGAGGAGTTTTATGACATTATGACTCTGTTTTAGTTCATGTGCTTTTATAAGCTGAAGCATAATTTAATACATCTTACATTGGGAAAAGATACTCAGCTGTTTCTTAACTTGGGTAGCTGAAGGAAGTGAAGTTTTTCCAAAGCCCTGAATAAACATCTGTCCTGAGTATGCAAGTATTTGATGAAGCAAAGCCACATAAGATGTGAATAACAATGCCTCATTAGCTATCATTTGTTTCAGTTCAATTTTGTCATTGCAGTCTGTTTCAGTTCACAAATTAGCATGCCAGTGGCCTTTTACTGCATTCATTTCAATTTTTTCAGGGAGCAATAGCCAACTGATTGGGAGGTCTCAGACCAGATGGCAAGAAACTCTGAACCTGATTCTGATTCTGCTTACATAAGGAGAAACAAGAAATAATGTTTATACAAGTGAAACTTCATGTCGAATAAAATAATTTCACAGGCAGCAGTATGAAAACCATAGTGTTCGCCCTAGTCTCCAGAACGTCTCACAAAGTCAGACTTTCAAATTCATTTATTTTGAATTATATTGACATGCATTTTAAATTTCTAAGTAATCTCAACGTTTCAATACTTCAGTTAATGTTCTGAAACGAATCTTACCGTGGTGCAACTCGATTTAAGTTGGTAGACTTAAACTCAGAATTTAATTGGCTCCTAAATTTTAATTTGTTCTAGTCTTTCTAGCTCAATGTAAAACAAATTCCCACAGAACTGATATGTTACACTTATTTATATTTTCTTTTAGAATGAACTTGAGTTATAATCTAATCTGGATTTTAAGTGTATTGGTTTTGTTTTCTCTTCTGCTTTTTATTCTATTCCTTTGTCTAGTGGTATTTGTCCTAACGATAGTTAGGCATTATGTAATTTCTTGGAAGGCAAAAAGTCTCAAAGGCCATAATTAAGCTGTGCAGCATTCATTCTTCATAGTGATGAAAGTGCTGTCAAAACCTTTGGGAGTGATCAGTGTATCTGCTCAAAACAAAGATGGATTTTTTTTTGGTTTTTAAGATTTGGGAGTTTCAACCACTACCTCAAAGTAGTAGCTGCTAATCCAGATATGAATTAAAAAGAGCTTCAGTTCAACATGTGCATCAAAAATCATTCTATGAGTCAGTTTTGCAAAATCAGAATAAGTTTATTTTGTACCTTTTAAGTGTGTAAACTGGTGAGAGATTAACCAGTTAATTGTATTTCCAGCATCTTGATGGTAATTTCTGTGAAGAGTAGAGCAGCTGAGGTGAGGGAAACTCCTGTACCATTTCAATTTTGTTTGAGATGCCCAATCACAGAGACAGGCAAAACTTGTGTACCACCGCACCTGAGTTACTGCCAGTGCAGCCATCTGGTAATGTCAATTTTGAGGGAATGCTCAGTAAATCCCTCTGTTTGTTGAGAAGAGTACTGGGAAAAAAAGAGAGATGAGACGTTTCATCCCACTGAGAGCTTCCCCTATGAACCCTTCTCTTAAAGGGTTTCTGCTGGTCTGAACTTACGTACCCAGTATATGTTTTTGTTGTCCTTTTAGTCTGTAAAATGAACTGTCTGGCCAATAATCTTGCTACTTAAGAGTGACTTGGAAGATCACGGATGTGCTGTGTTGACACTGAGTCAGCAGTTGTCTCGCTGTACATATGTCAGAATGACTGAGGCTTCGGCAGGCAGCCAAAAGCCATTTGTAACATATTTCTTCACAGAACTCTGCTGTGGTAGGAAAGAGTTGGTAGACTGTAATTGCCAGACTCCCAGTTTGTGAAATACATCTTCAATGTCTTTTAACTCCGGCCTTTCATAGTAATTTTAGTTCAGCTTTGTCTGCAAAATCCAATTATTGGTGATTTAATTAAATGATAAAGGAGATAAAGCAACACAGAGAGTTAGTGGGAATGAAGTCTTGACTAGTGCTGCCTTGAGCAGATGTAACTTGCAGTGTTTACAGAGAGCTTATGCATGCCATAGGCACCTCTCCATGAGGGCACCTGGGAGTGCAGGCAGGTCTCACCAGGAAACAAGTATTCTGCTCATGCATGTTTTAATAGCTTGTTTTGACCTACAGTGGAAGGAGGCAGAGACACACAGAAATGTTTATCAAAAGCACCTGGATGGAGAAGCACTTGGTGCAGAGCAGGCATCAAGTAAGAACCTGGCCTCCTCCCTTAGTCCAGGTAAGTAGGAGCCACAGCCTTCCACCTGTTCTGGAAGAATTCACCTTACAAAAATAGTAGTTGGTAAAATTGCCCCCAGTTTGAATAATGACAGAAAAACTGGAGATATTCTGCCCCTGCTTTCAGACTGCAGTGTGATTAACTTTGAAGGAACTCAGAGAATAAAAAAAGACAATTTAAAATGTTGTCAAATTCCATTTGAATTACAAAAACGCACCAGAAGGAAGTAATTTTATTGCTCTAAGCCAAAACTTTCAGAAGGTTGGGGTTAAAAAGACAAACTTGTGATTTTTTGAATACTTGTGACTATGTGGTCTGATACTGCATTTAATTACACAGTCACTAAACGCTTCTTTTGGAAGTGCGTCATTGATTGAATGGAATTTAGAGTGTTCAGTTAGTTGCTGTATGTTGGTTTTTTCATCCTCTTTCAACACATTTTAGGGGTTGAACATACTACATGTTACTGTTACCTGCTCGGAAGACCATGTTCATTTCTTTCAGATGCATTTATATATTGTGTAATTAGAATATGGAGTGCTTTAGCAAAAACACAGTTATGAGATAAATGGGCCTGTTTTGCAGCTTGAAGAAAGGGAGACTATTGCATAGAAACGAAAATGAATGTATTCGGGAAAAAAATAATGAATGAGCTGAACCGTTTCAATTAAAACGTACCTACCTGGCAGGAAAATGAAGTGTTTGGAGGGAATCTTTGCATGGCAGTGTTTGCTAGTTAAAATGGGCTGAAATAAACTCACATAGAGGAAGCATCATTCCTAATACTAGAAAATGCTGTAGTCCTGCCTTATGATAGCAGCAGACCTGCTTGTGGATGCTTTTAACATACATTTTTCATTCAGCATTTCCTACCCTATTTCGTTTGTATGTTTTGCCTAAGAAATAGTTAGAGTAATGTAGGAATTATATTGAGGCAAAAAACCCAAAAACCACCAAACCCCAAATATCAGTGTGGGGTAATGGCAGTGATGACTCATGAATCATCCATGTCAGCTTATGTAGTACATAGTGGAGACACTTTGAGCCCTCTTTAACAGCACATCTTTATAACAGGGGCCTAGTGAGTGATCAGTGTTGCAAGCTGTGTTGTACTAAGCTTTTTATATGGAGATGGGACACAAGTTGATAACAGGGTTATACTGTGTTGTTTGCAATATCTCTTGTATTTTGCCTTGAATCACAGCAGACCTGTTGCTTTGCTGCTTTTTATGCTTTTTCAGCTTTGAAGAGAAGGGGTACCAAAAATGTATTGGTTCGTTTGGCTGAATTAAACATGTAATATGCACAAGAGCTAAACTAGTCCTAGCAGCTACATCAAAGCCTTTAATTTTTCTAGTCTTTTAAGGTGGTGAGATGAACATGGTGAAGGGTCTAAGGAGATACCATTTGGTCTGTGATCCCATTGTTTGAACTCTGACAAATCTGTTCACAAGAAATGCAAGAGGGTTGGTACTGAAAAAGACATCTTAGAGTTGTCCCATGTCCCAAGAATACTTTTAGATGTTGCTGGAGGTGGTACTCTCAAAGGTGTTTGCAATAACAGACTAAATGCTTCAGTTCTTCCCGCCAAGAACAGAGGCAGTTTACAGTGGTGCCACAGTCTTTGTCTTCTTCACTCTTTGGGTGAACCATTAGGACTGCAGTTCATTTTCTTTTAATTTACAAAGACTTGCTGTGGTTTGGTTCATGAAGGTCTGTGGGAAGAAGGATGTTGGAGTTGGCCCACATAAGCGTATGCAAGTGACTTTGTAATGGTTTACAGGGGAGTCTGTGGCAGAGCAGCAAGTCGAATTTGGGCCTTCTGAGGAAAAGTCTAAGAGTCCTGCCCATAGAAACAGCATTGTTTTACTCAGACTAATCTGCAGAACTGGAGGAGACCTCCTCCTAAGTGTTTATTTTTGATTGTCAGTAGTAGAGAAATGCTAAAAATCAGAGCACACCCTTTAACAGAAGTTCTTCAAGCATTCGGTGTCTCCATGGCACGTGCCATTTCTGACTCACCAATGTCATTAGGAAAATGGATTATCAGAAAGTAGCTGAGCCTTTTTCCTGAGCAGCTGAATAAACTGCTTTCTTGAGGCAAATATTGTTGTACCGTGGATGGAAATCTTTATCACAGTTTAGTCTGGGGCTTAAAGATATTTCTTGCCTTCCTTTCCTCTTCCTTTCCCTCACCCCATCTGCTCCAATTCAGCCTCTTACCAAAAGGCTTCAGGGAAACAAAATAAGTGAGATAATTGGTCTTCAGAAGCTGGAGTGTGTATGAGAGCAAAGGTGATTTTTTGCAGTTGGTCAGTATAGAGCAGACCATATCTGCAAATCAATAATGAAAGGGCAAGGTGTTTCAAAAACTCTGACACTCATATTCCTGCCAATAACCTCTTTTTCCTCTGTTTAAAAGAGGTACTAGTTAATGGCCATTCTTCCTTTTTGGCACAAATACTTATTGATTTGTTTCTTCATGCGGTTCATCTATAGATTTGATGGACACAGAAAGGAACATGGGAGACCATCATTTATCAACTGTTAGTATGAGAGGATACAGGGTCACTGGAAAGGCTGGGGAATTACTGAGCAGCAGGCTCAAACACCTTTGGCAGTCCTTGACACCCAGTGTGTTCTGAATATACCATTTAGCCTGTCCCCAGCCAGCTTATCTGTCTCAACAACTTACCCTGACAACCAGAGCTGGTGCCTTGCACACATCATGACTCTGGAAGTGGACAGAGCAAGCAGCCTACTGGATTTGGTGCTTTTACCCACAGCGAACTTCAATGTCACCAGTTTTGCTCCCTTCAAGTTGAAAATGGGTCTGGGTCTTCAGAGTTGGAAAAGAATATCAACTTGTTTTCTTGGGGCAGTTGAAACATCATTCAATAGGATGTCTCTTATTTTTCTGGAGACCCATATGCCTGAGAGCGCTATATTCTCAATTAAGCCACAACCCCTCTCTTCTTCAATTTCCTCTGATTGGTGAGAGGTAATTTATTTTTTTTTGGTACTTGTTAGCATTTATTTTGTTTTGTTTTCTTCCTTTCTTTGTAATTATCTGTATTCCTTGTTGAATTTGACTGTGTTGTTTGAAGGTATCTGGATAACAATGGAAGGTTGATTATTTTAAAATAATTGTAAATTACCTGTGTTCCAGTTCATTCTTTGACTGGGATTGTAATAGAGAGGAAAAAAGAGAAAAATCC
Source organism: Daphoenositta chrysoptera (assembly GCA_013397915.1). Lineage (NCBI taxonomy): Eukaryota > Metazoa > Chordata > Aves > Passeriformes > Daphoenositta > Daphoenositta chrysoptera. Next base: position 10,931 of record VZRO01003721.1, read on the forward strand.
AGAGTGCAGTAGTAAGAAAGGTGGGGAAGATTCCCACACCTGCTGTTTTAGTTAGAATCAAAGTAACCCATATGAGCACCTGGATCTCCTTTACTCAGAAAAGGGACAGTACAAAATTGTTAGCAAAAGAGGCTCCAGGCCTGGAATTGCTTAGAGAAAATTGCTTCTGCAAGGAAGATATTTTTGTCCCTTGGTATCACATCTCTGCAGCACGATGTGGGTTTGTGTTCTTTCCATTATTCTTGTTGGGCTTTTCCCATGCTATAGAAAAATACTGATTTATTTCTTGTATTTTTGTTTAGTCTTTCAAATTTATTTTTTGTTTAGCAAGTTTTGATTAGATTACTTTTTTTTTTGAGCTTAATTCTTTAGCCCAAAACACCCAGAATGGCCACAGTGTGGAGTCCCTGTTCATCACTCACCCCAATCCAAATCTTCAAGGTGGGTGGTGTCTGCTCATTTTGTTCAAAAGTCAGTCTCATATATCCCCTCCATAGTCGCCCACTTGTCTGCGTTGGTGTGCCAGGGAGTAGATGTTTTAATTGGCAGGCTGTTCGAGGGGGTTTTCCCTGCAGAAGTCTTCACAGCTCCCTCACCCGAAGAGTCTTTTGCAAAGGTGCTGCTGATGTTCCAGTAAAGCTGTTTTCCTTGTGGTCCTTCATGGGGGGATGTAGGGGTGAGCATCGTGGAGCTGTGTGGAGCTAATTTGGTTGTAAATGACAGCAAATCTGTGGCAACAGAGAAACAGAGGCAGGAATGGGAATTACTGTGACTGCTGAGAGGACTTGAGAGGAAGGAGGGACCTGGTAAAAGTCAGAACTGTTTACCAGTTTCCATATTACAGGAACCCAAATAATGATGGTTGTTTGTTTCTTTCTTGTTCTGGGATAAATACAGACATCTGTAGCTTCAACTGCAGAATGAGGAACTACTCAGGCACATAATTAAAAATGCACACCAGATAAAAGCAGTGCAAAACAGCTGTCTTCCCTTCTGAGGAATTTTGAATGAGTCTCACTTGTCCGAGATTACCTGCCATGAATAAGGGACAGGTAATGGAGAAGAGCAAAAATATTGATGAAGCTGCTTGCTTGACATGTTATTAGAAAAAATAAGGTGGAGAACCAGAGATGAAATTTAAAAGGAGGACATAAAATTCTACATTAAATAATTTTGAAATAAAATAGTATTTGAAAAATGCTACTAGAGGAATGGGTAGAACTTTAAGCTGTTGAAAGGATCAGACAAGTAGTTTCTGAATTTGTATTATGGCTATCAATCCAGCAAAGTAAAGACCACATCAGATAACTCATAAAACTTCATGGACTCAGAGAAAGGGAAACATTCTTTATTATTATGAGTACAGAGTTTCAGTAAAAAAAAAATATTACTAATCTGTATATATCAAATCCATGTTATTTGAATCCTTTTTACTTTGCTTTCTTAATTTTGTTATGAGGCAGGATGCAAATATTAGTTTTATAGAGAAGGAGTTGAAGTGAAAGCAGGCTCCAACCAGGTAGATCAGTCCTGGGATGGGAACACACTGTGCTGAATTGCCCACACAGTGCTGCCAACGTATGTGAGTCATGAGTACCAATGCCACTTCCATTTATAGATTCCTTAGGAACAGAGGCAGCTATAAATGCCATTGAGTGGTAATTTTTTAAAAGAAGGTTTGGACTCAAGATGTTGAGCTCCACAGAACTAATTAAATCAACACAAGATGTCCAAAGTGATTCCCCTTTGAGAAATTACTGAAGTTGCCAAATACAGCTCCCATTCCCTAGGGAAGTGCCAAAGCTTCAATAATTGCTTTTGTCCCCAGAACACTCAAGCCATCAGTAATGTTCATATAAGACATTAACAATGAAATACGAAGTTTAGAATATCAATATTTTGAAGTACAAACTTCTTGAAACAAAACATTTGGTTCGTATTTTTCTGAGGGGAAAATTCCAAATTTTTAACAGCAAATTGTATCAGATTCACGTTCTGAAAATTCCCTGGCTAAAAAATTGCTCAGTTACAGTTGTTTCATCTATTAAAGTGGTCATAGATTGAAAGAGTAGGGTACCTGGAACTATATGCATGTACTATATGTGGAGTATAAGCTGTCAATAACCATGTAGTGTAACACTTTCACAAGTTGAGAACACCATACATAATGTGGATATATTAACTTAATACTTATGCACATACTTCATATATGTGCATATATTGTAGGTAAATTAATTTGTTTCCACACACCAAGTATTTATTGAGAAACCAAGAAACAAAAGGAATAGGAATTCCAAATTCCTCTTCCATTATCTGGTGGAAAGAATGGTCTTCATGGCCTATATAATTCAAACTGCAAAATATCCACTGTAGATGAAGCCTTTGTGCCTGAAATAATTATCAGGCACTCCAATGAGGTATTTGTTGTTTCTATTGTTTCCATTTAGATGAATATTCTTCTTGTTCTTCATTCCACAGTAAAAAGGAATTTCGGGAATGCTACTGTTCATACACATATCCATGTGTGTATATCCATATGTATATTTCTATATTTATGTATGCATCTAGGATTATTTCTCAACATCAAAATTTATCACTTCCCAAAAGAGGAAGTTTCTGGCATCCAGCTGGGAGCACCTACCCTGGCAGAGCACACACACAATGTCACATATTTAAGTCCTGTGGATGTAGTTCAGGCTGAGAACTTGAAATTGTCACTTGTGTCCTATATGAATGTCTTAACCTTGAGGCAATTTTTGGGATCTTACAATTTCCATCTCTCTTGTGAAAACAGATCTGCTTTATGTAAGTAATTAAAATACTAATTGAATCTGGATCTTTCACAACTTGAGATAAGTCCCATAACCAGTGGGCTTAGAAAAACAGCCTAGTTAGCCCTGTGAATGTGTAATTAGTTATACAAGATGAGGTTACTCCAGTAGAATAATTGAGAGCAGCTCGCCTGAGAATAGCAGAGAAGCTGGTAATTAGTGCACTCACCTAGTCTATAGGAGAGCCACTCATTCCTGGTATGACTTAGCCTGTGCTGGGATTTGAAGTATGGCATCTTGGATTTCCAGTGAGGATCTGACTGGTTAAATTGAGGGAGAATGCTTGTCTAGATTTTCACAAGAATTTTCAGATGGTTTGGAATTTCTCTGGATGAAGAGAAATAAGAGATCTTAAATTTTTTTTTGTAGCAGAAGAGTTTCTTCTTGCATAGCTCTATTAAGATTAACAGCACAAGAAATTAAAAAAGCTTTAAAAAATTATCAGTAATGATTCCTGAAATATTCATTTGTTAATACTATAATTTATGATAATACATAATAAAAGTGACTCCAGTTGCTGATAGGAAAAGTAAACAATGGGAAACATGATGTTTGCATTGGCTTGTATTTGTGTCTTGAGTTCTTGTAGTGTTTACATGTTTTTCTTTCTCCTGAGTTATGGAAAAGCCTTAGCACTGTGTTTATAATAGATTCTGCATACAGCAGTTCCTTTGGGAAAACAAAACTCAAATACCTAGGAAATGTTGCAACCTATCTTGCCTTTCATAGGATGTGACAAACTTCCTCCTCGCACAGTGCGTGGTGTCTGCCCGCAGTCCTGCTGGCACTCTCTGCAGACAGGTCCCAGACACTCCTGATACGGGCTGTCCCCTTCCACGTGTTCTCTGCCACCAGATGGGTCAGTGAAGAGTATTGGCAAAACATTGTGGAGTAGCTTGTGCTGCCCAAATTCTTGACTGTATTTGCTGCTTGGAATGAAGGGAAAACTCCTTTCCAAAATAGACTGGGGCTGTGAACAACATATGCAGTAACAGCCTGAGCTCCAAAATATATTAGCTCTTTACAGTATTTTGACAGAACACAGCCTCACAGAAAGTCTTTTTGCCCTCTCTAAAGGTGCACTATTTGCACAACCAATCTCTCGTGCCTTACCAAGTAAGAGGCTGAGTGCTCCTGCGGTTAATTGCTGGCTTGGGAATTTAGTAGAGAATATAATCCTACTTATGCAAAATTGTGCTTTAGTAGTCCAATACTTTAAATTGTTGAATGTGTCTATAAAGCTGATCTGTTCTGTTACCTGCTTTAGTTGTCTAAGAGTAGTTTGGCTTCATAATTTGTATGAGGGAATGGATACATTGAGGCTGATTTAAGTGTCTGTTATAATGTGTTGCATATTAAATCTGCAAATGGTTGCTGTCCTTAACAGCAAACTCTCTTGGGTCTGTGGTCTCCTCTTTTTTAATATTTTTAATTGAAAATTCCATTGTGTTGCCTGGTGCCAGTGAATCATCCTAAAATGTGCTCTTTCACCTAAGCAAAGCTGTGATGCTGTGCCAGACTTGACTGGAGCAGCCTTCCGACTACAACAGAGTAGATGGTTCCTTCTGAGACAGCCCCTTAATACTTCTTGGCAGTTCTTTTTGGCACTCAGAGGCAAACAGTACTGAAGAATCCTTGTTCTGCTTAACTGCTCTATCTGATGTTCAGTAATGGGAAGCACTAAAATGAAGCCTAGATCCACTACAGTGGGTAGACTGATGTTCAGTGGTGACGTAAATTGTTATTTTTGTTGTAACTCTCAGCTGTCTGATGCCCGTGTGTCAGTGTCCTCATTTGAGATATTTTGAAGATTTGGATATAAGTTGTTTCTACTTTTGCACCTGTGGGCCAGTCAGGAGACCAAACAGTTTCTCCAGTGCCACAGTCCCATAACTTTCTCTTTGTCAATTACCTGAAGAGGCATCTTTCATTCTGTGTTATTGTTCTAGCTCTCCTTGGCACTTGCATTCATACTTCAGGTTATGGCTTGACATTCTTAAAGCATGTATAAATGTCATCTGTCACTTCCTCCTTGTTAGACTCTAATATTTTATGTTCATATGCTCAGTCTATGATGCCTGACACTTTTTCTATCCAAGGGATTCTGGAGTTCTCCCATGAGGTTTTTAAGTTCATCTTTTATCAAATCCAGTTGTAGAGTTCTGTGACTTTGTGTTGGGCAGGGAGAACAGATCTAATAATGTGACTAAAAATTTTTTCCTTAATATCAATTTTGATTCATGCTTCTACTTTTGTCCCCCTCCCTAAACTTTTGGAAGTTTATCAAAGCCTTTTTCTGACCTTGGTTTGCATTGCTTGAATTGTAGGTGAGTTTAATCATAATCATATAGTCTACTTCCTTAAAGATAAGATGGTATAAATGTAACGGTATTCCTTTATCTGCTATGGAGCTGGTTTGAAATAATTAACAGGCATGGTTTTTGGCTTCCCTGTCAATAAAGTGACCAATATGTTTTGCTATGTCTGCTAATAACTGGTCTGTTTCTTCCACTTGGGAAATGAATTGAAAGTCACCCAAATGTGGCTTTTGTCTGTGAAACTTCTCAGTTGCTCACTGGGCTAATTTTGTTGCACCCCAATCGTGACCATTATTAACAATAACAGGCATATTTTACATTCTAGTCTTCTTGCAGTTATGATGATAAGCAACTGGACTTTCTGACAGCACAATTGCTATCACAAGCTTTTTGATAATCTCTAATATTTTTCATGAATGGTGCTTGTCACTTTATGTTAGCTGTATAAAATGAAAACAGCCACTTGACACTTGGCTTAAAACCTCCTTGCTGCTTTCTGGCCTGGAAATATACTTGCTTCTAAACTGGTTGTAGTAGGAAATTGCTCTTGATTTTTATTTCCCCTGCTCTTGATTTTTATTTCCCCTATTATTCCCTGTTGTGAAGAATAATACAGGGTTTTGCTAGATGTTGAGGCTGACAATGCTACCATCACCTGAAACGCCTGCTCTTTCTTCAGCTCCATCGGTGTCTTTCTTACTTTCCATATTCTTAAAAGCATGAGATGACGAAAGATTTATTTGTCCCTTGTTTAGCAAATGCTCTCTATTAAATTTTTCCTTTTTGTATTTACTCAGTTTTATAATTTCTGACACTTTGAAGTTTTTAAATCTATGTTGGTCTGCCAGAAGATCTGTATTGCCAAATCTAGTCCATCCTTTAGGCTTGATCAATTGAAGACAATGTAAGTGTATTCTGATTGCCAATTTTCATTTGTACTTGTTATTTGTTGAGAATTTTTCTGCTCGTGTGTTGCACAGGAGTGCTGATTCAAAAAGCACCCATTGGTCATTTAGTCTTTTTTTGGAATCATTTGCCCTTTCAATTTCTATGTCTCTAGAGTTCTTGTCACCTGCTCTTGGTTTGGGTTGTTTTTTTTTTCCCCGCCTATATTCTTATTATCTAGACTTTGGCTTTCTTTCTGTTGCTGCTACTAAATTAGAAATAGAAATGTATTCCTTCCTTTTTCATTTATTCTCTTTGGAAAAGTCCTTCTAGTTTTCAACTTGTACTATGAATAATTGTGGTTACCACAAGATGGCTGAATCTTCAAGGTAGTTTTTAGCTTTCAGACTTGCAGCTATAAACCGTAAACTTGAAGTAATTTTTTGAGATTCTTGTCTTTAATTTTCACTTTAGCCATATAATGGTTATTGTTGCATCCTGTATTTGCTTGTTTATGTGTGTAAATATTTGCTGAAGGACTTTAAAATTTACTTTAAATGAAGTAATTAATATATATAGTTGTACATGAATTACAATATTGCTTTCTATTTTCCTGCAAGAAAATTGGGATAGGCTTGTGAATTCTCCTTGTGGAAGCCACATAGTTTTCTGTGAGAAAAATATTTTGATAACCAAATTAAAGGCAGCTTGAACTAAGAATATCTGTACCACCTTGGAGGTACCAGCTCTGTTGTCATGAGGAAAACAGACTTCAGTGTTGATGACGGTGAAATGCATTTCAACTTTTTTGTAAAGTAAATTCCTTAAGTATACCATTGATAAGCATTTAGAAACAAAATCTCTTTCTTCAGTGATGTGCTGGAAAGGTTTCGTTCAAGCCATATGACTAAATGTTAGTTTAAACTACTGTGCCAGGGTGTGTTCATACTGAAGTTCTCAAATGCCATTATAAAATTCAGTTGGTTCCTTGCTTTTTCTGGCAATATTACTAGTAATTTAAGATGCCTAATTTCACATTAAGGCAACTGACTTCTCTTCCTCCCTGATACCCGGTATTCAATTTCTCTGCAAAGAATTTGCAAGGAAAGACACTCCTGTTCTAATAAAAAGGCAAGGTCAAAGAATTCTTGTGCTTCAGCACCAATTAAAGTCCATGCAAGGATGCTTAGTTATTATAGAGAGAGACCTATTTTGAGAATTGATTAACTGCTGTCACCTTAACTCACCAACCTAGTGATGCTCCCTCTAGTTCACTGCCTGAGAGAAAAATAGTAAAAAAGAATACAGTGTTTCTACTGGAAAATGTAGTAGTTTGACCCTTTCACATGTGCCTCTTCATTACACCGGAGCCTTGCTGCATTATGATTTTTAAAAATTTTTATATTTAAATATAAATGGTGTGCCACTGTTGTAGCAATTCACCCACAGTGGCAGCGAAAATGCACAGGCCTCCAGTTCCTACAGGCACTTGCGGTGACAGATCAGCTTCGGCCAGCTCAGAGCAATTCTGTGGATTCTGAAAACAGCTGCCAGAGCTAACAAACCTCAAGTGCTCATTCTGACAGTCTGGACACATACAGTGCCGAGCTGCTGTTAGCTGTGGTCAGGATGCCTTTCTATAGATAAGGCTGTATGTGGGTCAATTTCGAATACTCAAAATCCAATTAAGACTGAGGACTTTCAATTTGCCCTTCAGCTACCATGAGGGCAAAATAATCTTATTTTTGCAAAGAAAATTCTTATTATAAATGTTTGTCTTGGCATTGTCTGTGAAAGACATTTTTGACAGCAAACTGTACCTTCCTCATCCTGCTCACAAGCAAAAATTAATGTCACTGCAACATTGAGGTTTGCATGCTTAGAGAGAACACTTACTTGGCAATATGATCAATTAAAAAAAAAAAAAAGAAAAAAAACCAAACAACAAAATTTGGTAGTAAATGTTTTAGTGTGGATTTTATCTATCCAGACTTCTCAGGTGGTCACAGACAAATTTAGTATACATATAGATGGGAGCCAATTGAAAAACATGAAAATTTGCTGTTTTATTGTTCCTTTTATTATTACAAGCCCTAAACACACAATCCTTAGCCCACTTAACTTTTGTATTTTCACATTACATATGCATCCACAACATGATGAATGTGAATGCTTAGTAAATGTCTATAGTAACACAGTGTACTCCAGCAATAATGTCCCTTTTGGTCCCTTTTGAAAGCCTCTTGAGGCAGTTGGTACTTGTGTTACAGGAATTTCTCTATCAGAGACAAATTGGAGCATCCAAGCCACATGAAAGCTTTCCCCTTATCTATGGGTGAATACTGTTACAGTCCAGCAAGGTTAAGATTGAATTTGCTCACAAAAAAAGGAACCAAAAAGAAACCAAAAAAACCCAAAAAACACTTAAGATTTCTCTGGTTATTAGAATAGCTCATAAATGGATTCAGAAACCTGATTTATCTAAAAATCCAATATAGAAGAGGGTTGTATTTCCATTTGCCTTTGTCTATAAAAATTGCCTACTATGGCCAGTTGAAATGTTTTACTTTCAATAAAATGAGTTTGAGAGTGTCAGCATTTGCAGCACTTCCTACACTTCACATTAGGTGAATGGAACAGCAAATGTTGCAGTAATTTGACTGAGTTGTCCGAGACAAAGTGCTCACTGCATTGATTGATCCATGGTTAGGACTTCCAGGTGCTGTGTGATACCATTAGTAATATGCCAGTTCCAGGCAAGGTAAAATCCCAAGTGTACAGATAAATTTCCTTTCCATGCTGGATGTTAGTGGTAATCCAGTTCCACTGACAACTAAAAGGAGAAAAAACTTTTGATGAAACCAGACTGGGAATAACTGAGAAATTAGGTGGACTGTTGATTCATTAGTTAATTCTTTTTTTATGGAGTTATCAGGATTTTTTCTTTTTTCTCCTTTAACAGCATGAACTTAAGATATGAAGCTAATGCAATTATGCCTTCAGGATAAATGATGTGAAAATCTTGCAAATTACTCCTAATGCTTCAGACAGTATGACTAGAGGTTTTCCCTTGAGGGGGTTATGGTTTAAAATTGTGCATTTGGTGAAAGTTCTGCAGTGGGAGAATCTTGTTTGAGTTAGTGTATGGATAACAGAAGAGCCCCAGAGGTTTTAGGACTAGAATCAACTAGAAATTGATTGTTATTACCACCTATCTGGGACTGTCTCTCAGAAGCTCCTTATAAAATTTAGTACACAGAACAGCAGTAAGAGGATCCTTTTAGTATGGAAGACATGTTTGGAAAATGAGGAAAAGCATTTAAATGTTGAATTAAGTGGGAAGTTTTCTCAGTGTAGGGAGCTTACTACTGAGACCTGTGCTATTTATAAGTAATCTAAAAAGTAGAGACAAGGAAAACAATGAATTTGGTGGTACTGTGTCACTGAGGATAAAGAGAAGGGTTGGTAATGAAGGACCTTCATGTGCAATAAAATGGCAGATGCTATTGAGCACAGATAAATGTAAACTGTTGCATGTGTGAAAAAAATTATACCAGTTTTATGTACACAGTGATTGGCCCTGGGCTGACTGTTGCCACTCAGGGGGAAAAAGGTGCTGGAGTTATTACCCCAGTTCTATGATAATATCAGCACAGTGCTTAGTGGCTGTGCAAAACACACCACACTACTAGAAATTACCAGAGAAAAGCAGAGAACAAATTGTCTTTCTGCCGTTGTAGGACAGTATGGTGCACCAGTGTCTCAAACGTATGGATCTCTGGTCCTCCTACCTTTCAGAAAAGGATGGTTCAGAAATGAGAACAGCACGAAGACAGGCCATTAGGGTAATCAAAGATGTTCCCTATGAGGAACAACTAAATAATCCAAAACTCTTGGCTTGAAAAGGAGATAACTGAGGGAAATGAGATAGAAACCTACAGAATCATGGTACTGGGACAAGGTTAACAGAGGCTGGCCAGCTTCTCTCTTACTGCAAGGGCATGGGGCTGCTGGATGAAAGTAGTGAGGGCTTCTTTAGAGCAGTGAAGTAAGCTACTGGTTTATTGTCTGGTGTAATTAAGCTGTGGAACTCCTTGCTACCAGAAGCTAATAGTGTATGTGGGTTCAAATGGGGCTGTGCAAACTAATGGCATAAGAAATTGTAACTGGCTGTTAAAGGTAAATTAATTTTCACTCAGGAATTCCCTGACCTGTAGCAAAGTATAAGGAGGCTATTCAGGAAATATCAGAACACTCATGTCATGTCCTCTTCCTTTTTTGACTACTGCTACAGTCTGCTGTTGGAGAGGAAATACTCGTCTCTGTGGGTCTTTGGTCTGAGCCCGTGTGTTTTGTTCCAAGGCTGGGAAGTCCCTTGCTTCCATCTTCAGTGTCTCTTGCTCCAGATGTAGTAGGCCTCTCCAAGACTCCTAATCCTTTTCTACATCTATATATTTACCAAGGACATTTAATACCAGTCATCATAGGACAGATTACTAGGGCTTCCTATTTTGACTGCAGCAAAAGCTTAGCAAACCTAAGATGTTTCTGAGAAAACCTTAGGGGCCAAAGAAGGATTTCTTTGGATGTTCAGTTCACCAGAAGACATTCAGTCACCTTTTCCGGAGTTTGTAAAGCCCAGCAACTTGTATCCTAATAAAGGGCAGAAAGGTAAGTTGGATAGTAACACTGCCATGGATGCCTGGAGGCTGTCCTGGAGCTGAAGCAGAGCAGCAGTGCCATGTAGTCAGCAGTTCTGTTCTCTGCCCTGTTGGGTGAACACCTGCATCAGGGCTTCATCATGGGAGTGAATGGTACTACATTTTGGGCAGTTTGCATTCATAACAATGCCCTTTAGTACAGCTGTAGAAAATCCCCGAAGCAGTAAACCTACCTGTTGTATATTGCTCAGAGTTACCTGATGGTAGCTATCCCATCTACTGTTTCTTTTTACTGTGAAAATCTGAGCATTATGTTTGAAGTATAGACTAAGTGGAAGTCTAGTCAAAAGAGAAAAACTGTGAGGTTTACAGGTAAAGGAGAAAAAGAGGACATTTTTCTAGTTCACCAATTCTGGCCAATCAGATCTTCCACAGTTCTGCAATATGTTGTCAAATTATTGCCACATCGTGTATCTGAAGCTGAAAGCCCTGACTGGGAGTACATGATTGGTTACACAACTATTCAGGTTGCTCTCTCTAGAGACCGATGTCATATTCCTTGTGACAGGTAATACCCGAAGCAGCTGTCTGCATCCAGTTAATATTACTGCTAAAAATCCCTTGTTATTGATTAAAGCAATGGATTAGGTATTTTGAAGCCCACCTGCAAAAGCAGCTGGTACCTTAACGGACGTCTGAGCTGTAAATGTGTCATCTGATAGCAGATCATCTCCTTTCTGTAGTTGTTCCCAACCACTCATCTTGGGGCACAATGGACCTTATTGAGCAACTTCTACACGTTGTCTTTGGTAGAGTTACTCCTGATTTGCTGGAAGGAGAACCGAATCATGCCCAAAATACTTATTTTTTTTATGTGGAAACTTCACAGAACTGTTCCCTGGAAAACCTGTCCCTATCTTACCAATCTACAACCAGACTTGAAAGTGTAAACTGTATATATCAAACTGTACAGCTCTTTTGTGGTGTAATCCTCTTCCATTTTTATCCCTTCCTTCATTTTTCTATCAATGTCAGTTTTGCTCCGGGTATTTCTAAGCCTGATCAGACAGAGTACAGTTAGGGTGGAAATTTACTCAAAATAAGGTGCTGGTATTTAGTCTTTCCCCAGCCTGTGCTTCACTGGTGACGCACTGCATTGCTGCTGAATTCCCTACATTTTGTGTGCAAATATTAACCCAGCATCTGACCCATTTGTTTCTACAAAAGTGAAACTGTGTTGACTCAATATCCTGGCCAGATTTCAACCTGAGTAATTACATACTTCTCTGTGTAAGTTACCTTCTGACTTTCATTTCAATAGATGACTGTGTTCAGCCTGTTGTATTTCAAGCCCTTTTAGATTCCATTTTTGGTGTTCAGTTGTCCTCTGTTGTTTGAAAGTACCTTCATTTTCAATTCTGTGGCAATCCATTAAAATATTTTCTCTTGACACACAGTGCATATTGAAACCTTCAGGGAGGGAATGTACTTCTAATGTGTCACTTTATTATTATCTCAATTACTATTATATAAGAGAAAATATGAGCATATTTTCAAGTTAAAACCAAGGTGAAACAGCAGAGGACAAACACCAAGAAGAACAAAATGTTTTTGTAATAAAAAAAAATACAAGACTGTAGTAATCGAATGTTAAATCTTTTTCATAATGTCTTAATACACAGGGTAAAAGAATTGCAGTAGCAGTTTCCTAAACAAAAAAATTAACTTGTATTCATTTTTTCCTTTTTGTTTTTACACTGTTCCACTCTCATGCTTGCGCTCTTGGCCCTGAGAAGAAGAGTAGATTCCACAGATGCTAATTGTCAGTTAGATAATTTCCTTTTTTCAGAAAGTCATATCTTTCCTTTAGTTTGCGCAATTAAAAAAAATAGGAAATGGTCTCTACCTCCAAAAGCCTTGTCATTGTTCTTCATTAAATTTGCAATTTGTCTGCTTTCAAAGTGGATACACTTCCTATCAGGAAATGGTCATCATGGCAAGTCTACTGTATTCAAGGGCTGTTATCTGTTGTGTGGAATTAATGACTCTTATCTCTCATATTTTTAGCAGATTTTGTTGTCTCCGTAGCAAAATACCTGTCTGTAATAGCATGTGTACACATAAAAGTACATACCTGTAAAGATGAACGAGGAACAATGTGAAATTTATTTTTACCTTGTCTTTAATTGCCAACCTAAGGTACCCTAGAGTATTGTGTACCTGCACTTTGTCTAAACCGTATTTCTCCACTTTTCATCTGCTGTTGCACTTTCTACTTCTGCAATTTGTTCTAGTCTCAAGCTGATTCACTCATGCACCTCAGATGTTGATGGTCTAGACCTGTTTGTTTCATGGTGTATATAAGGACTAAACTTTTATTCTAGTCTCTTTTGGGGGAAATGTCACCTGTCTGCAGAAAACTTTGAGTTATCTGTCTATATTTTAAAATCACCAGTTATTTCTTTATCAAGAGATCATGAGTGGTTTGGGTTGGAAAAGACTTTTAAAGGGAGTCTAGTTCCAGACCCCTGCAAAAAGCAGAGACATCTTCAACTAGATGTGTTGCTCAGAGCCACATTCAACTTGACCTTGAATGTTTCCAGAGATGGGGCATCTACCACCTCTCTGAGAAAACCTGTTCCAGTGTTTTACCACCCTCATTGTAAAAAATTCTTTTCTTATGCGTAGTCTGAATCTACCCTCTTTTGGTTTAAAACAATTACCCCTTGTCCTATTGCACCAGGCCCTGATAGAAAGTTTGTCCCTATATTTCTTATGAGCCTCCTTTAGATATTGAAAGGACACAATGAGATCTTCCCAGAGCCTTCTATTTTCAGGCTGAACACCCCCAGATCTCTCAGCCTGTCTTCATGAGAAAAGTGTCCCATCCGTCATTTTTCTGGCCTTCCTCTGGACCCACTCCAATACGTTTGTGTTTTTCCTGTGCTGATGACTCCAGAGCTGGTTGCAGTACTCCAGGTGGAGTCTCACAAAAGCCAAGCAGAGTGGGAGAATCAGTTCCCTCCAGCTGCTGGTCAAGCTTCTTTGATGCAGCTCAGGAATGGCTTTCTGAGACACAAGCACACAATGCCAGCTCCTGTTCAGCTTTTCATTCACTGGTACCCAGAAGTTCTCAGCAGGGCTGCTCTCAAACAAACCCTTCCATCCCCAGCCTGTATTGATTCTGGGAGTTGCCCTGACCCAGATGCAGGACTCTACACTTGGCCTTGTTGAACCTCTGGAGATTCCCATGAGCTCTTGATATTGTCCAGGTCTCTCTGGATGGCATCTGATTCCCCAGATGTGTCAACTCCACCACTCAGCTTCATGTCATCTGCAAACTTGATGCCATTATGTAATTGATGGAGATATCAAACAGTCCCAGTACAGATGCCTGAGGGAACACCACTTGTCACCATTTGTCATCTGGATATGTAGTTGTGGACTGCTACCCTGTGTGGGATCAACAAATTCCTCATCCACTTTACAGTCTGCCCATCAAATTCATATCTCTCCTATTTAAAGAGGAGGATGGGGGACCATGTCAAAGAGCTTACAGAAGTTGGGATAGACAACATCTATAGTTTTTCCCTTGTCCACTGATGTAGTCACTCCATCATAGGTTGGTCAGTCAGAACTTGCCCTTGGTGAAGCCATGGTGGCTATCTTGTGTCATCTCTTGGTCCTCCATGTGCCTTAGCACAGCTTCCAGGAGGTCCTGTTCCATGATCTTCCCAGGCACAGAGGTGGGGTCGGTAGTTCCTGTGGTCTTACTTTCTACTTTTTTAAAAAATAGCTGAAGTGGTGCCCTTTGAAGTCTAGGTAAGATGGGTCAATATTCATTTGTGACTATTTTATGTCTCCTTAAAATACCATGCAGTGATGGTAATGAGGCCATTATTGCTATGAAATATGTTATTGAGAAGGAAATGGTGGCATCTGAGGTCTTGTAGCCTGCAGAGGCAGATTTCATGATTTAGGGCAACAAGCATTGAAACTGTATGGGGAGCAACCAGTACCTGATGGGAAGAGAACAGATGAGATTCCTTTATGTGCTATGTAGAATTTGTGATCACCTACATACTTCTCCACTTGTGAGCTGCTTTCAGTTCCTGTTAATACGATCACTAAGCTTTAGCATTTCATGCCAGTATTATCCAGGCTGTTCTTTAGAAGAACCAAGTGTATCAATGCTGACCCTCAACCACAGTTTTTTTCTGAATGTTGTCCTGGGAGCACACAGTCTGTCACCAAGCTTGGTGAGCATTTTATGGTTCCCCTTAGGAACTGCTGTCTGCATAGAACAAAAGAGTAAGGCAATCATTCACATTCCTTTTGGCAGGTTAATTTACATGAAGTGAACGTTGGATGGTACCTTCTGGGCACATTTTATGTGACTTGATGGTAGTTCAAATTCACTGCCTTGAGGCACTCATCATGACCTAGCATAAGCAAGGGTGTATGACTCAAGGAATGTGTTGGCTGCCATCTGTCCTGGCTGGTGCATGCTTTCAGATGTGTCCCCTAAGGCTAAGCAAAAGAATAAAGCTTCTGGAAAGGTTTTGCCCAATTTTAAATGCCCTCCTATTGTCTAGGCATGACTTAATCTTTTGAGCATGAATTTATTATGCAAAAACAGTAAAACATCTGTGGTTAAAATTCACTGGAATTCATGTGTAGTCTATAAAGTTGTTTGAAATAGTAGTGCCTTAGTTTGAAGTTGTTATTCTTGGTAATTTTCTATGAAGAAGAAATTACCCAATCCAATTCATTTACAGTTGCGTGAATGTTAGGATATCTGTACAGTTTTACCACTACAGTCTTGAAGCAAACCATCTGTCAGCATGATTTACATGAGAAAACTCCTTCCCCTCTGAGCCACTCGTATACTGAGAGAGCAGCACCGCTGCTGCAGTGAGCTTTGTACTGCGTTTCAGTGTCTGAGAACAGCTCACAGAAACTTGCTATCGTGTGTAGCTGTGCAGGCCTGTCATTCATCAGAGCATCTTTCCTGGTTTTCTGTGATTTCCACTACCTGTCTTCCCTTTCATTTACCTGTGATACCATGTACTCAGCCTGCAGAGAATTTGGAGCCAAAAATAAAAGTAGTGTACATGCTGGATTGAGAGAAACCTGAGCTCCTTAGCCTTTCTGGGAAGACATATATTTATAATTGTAGTCACTTGTCAGCTTCGATGCCTTAAACAGCATTGACAGTTACAGACTGAGGTACCAAATTATTTGATTTCTCAAAATGGGAGCAAGACTACAAATCTGTATGGCACCACTTTGTGAATACTGACTGAGATTTTATTGGTAATTATTGCGTGTTCTGTAACACTGATTGGGGCTGGTACTTTTTGTTTTATCTGGAAGGGAACTATTCATTTCCAGCCATTGTAGTTACCAATTCACAGGTGGGACATCACTGTTTGGGACTGACAAGACCAGTAAAGTGCAGAAACATTTTGGGTCACTGCACTTTCAGTTTTCCCACTTACAGGTAATTTCCGTCTGTTTGTGAGGAGAAAGGGAGTCTGTTTGAGGATTTGTGAAAAGGAGCTTTACCAGCCTTAGGGTACAGCAGACCTGGTTCTTTCTGTCCCTTGGTCCTTCCATGTGTGCTCTTCTACAAATTACTTTTCTGTGCAGGGAATAATCCATGTGGCAGTAAGTGTGATTAAAGGGGCTATGCAGACCAAGCTTAGGGTGATGGTGTCTTGCCCTGAAAATTATTCAGGTGTCCATGTTTTCAGGTGCTTAATTGAAATTCTGGACTGTCTCCAGAGTTATTCTTAAAATAGCTGCTCTTGTTGAATGGACATCCAGACATCAGAGAGGACTGCTGCTGTTTCTCTGCTCTTCCTCAGACAGCTTTTTCTCATCTCTGAGTATCTTTTTTATTTTCTTCTTCTCTACATATGTATTTCATATTCTTCCACACATTTTGTTGCAGACTCCTAAGGGCAGGAGAATTGTTCTGCAAGGGGAAAGTTCAATTGTTACTTGTTTTGAGCTGTAACAAGTACTGTAAAATATGTTTCTAGGTTTTACAAAAAATCTTCAACTTACAAACCACTTGTATAAATATGGATGACTTTCCCAACATACCTTTTTTAATTCTGATTTAAGTTTTGCTTTCCTGAATACTGAAGATAGTGGAATGACAGAATGAACTACAGGAAGAGCCATGAACAAATACTGCAGTCCATGAATATTGCATTGACTCTGAGACACAAGTTTAAAGGGTCCCTTAAGATGTTATTTTGTAAACAGTGCTAGTGTAAACCAGGTTTAGGAAATGACTACTGTTGCTTAATGGCTTTCCAGCAACATTAAGTGCTCTTTCACCCAGAAAAACAAATGCATAGCAAGTAGAAATTTAAAGTGGCTTTTATTTATATGATTTGTACCGTTGTCAAAGCAGAATTTTTTAAACATTTAATGATCCAAGGAGTTATAATTTGACTATAGTCAAATATTAGTTGGACTTATATAGTTTATATAAATAAATATTATATATATATAAATACATTATATATAAATATGTATATAAATATTTTACAATATTTGACTATAGTCAAACTATGTAAGTTTATTGAAGTTTATATATATAAACTTACATAAACTTATATAGTTTGACTATAGTCAAATATAGTAAAATATTCTAATATCATAAAATATTTTAAAAAGTCTTACTCTTGAAAGGTCTTTTCTGATATGCCTAAGTATTCCCCATTAATTTAGCCATATTTACCAGTTCTGATGCACTTGTTCTTCCTGAATATCTCCCTATTATCATATCATAGTTTTGCCTTGTTTTTGTACATTTTAATTTTTTGTCAGCTATTTCTTAGTTGTCTACATATAAAGAGAAAGGTAAAATAGAATTTCTGTCACCACAGTTAATTCTTTGTGTTAACCTTTGCTTTTGGAACAGCAAATCAGGGCTGCACTGGCCCAGAGAGAAGGTGTCTTTGGGTACTTGCTACCCTATGCATTTTTCTGGGCCTTCTTGGCAGCTGCAGGGCTGTGGCAGTTTTGGTGGGTAACAACAGTCAGAGGATTGTCAGAAGTGAGGAGGTTTATAGCTCTGCCCTGAGAACTTAACCTATAGCAGCAGCAGCTCATGCTTTTGTCAGAGATGGTTTTTCTGGGGACTTGGGAGAGGGTGATTTGTGGTCTTCTCCTCAGATGTTGCCTAGAGGCTGCTTAGTTGTTTCTCCAGTAACAGCTGGAGATGCTCTCCAAGAGATGGCCACCCAGCCCTACTGTGTCACCAGTACGTCATAAAAATGTTGCAGAAAAAGTATTGAACTAAATAGTACTGTTACTGGGGCCTGGATGTTTTTTTAAACAATTTAGTTTGCACAAGCATAGAATAATAATTGCAGTGAGTGGAAAAGAACAGTACTACAGCTGTGCCATGCTGAACCTGTGTCACAGGCTCTGCTGGCTGTGCCTGTGCCACTGTCCCTGTGTAAAACTTTATCAGCCACCCTGCTTCTGGGGAAGCAGTGATCAGGAGATAGTATGTAAAGAACCAACAATCTCTGATACCATCCTAACTGCAGAAACCTCCCTTATTAAAAACATTCCCTACCTGCCAAAACGATTTTAAAATGTATATAGCTCGATATCTGGTAAATGTGTGTGTCTAGGTACCTAGCATTTCTTTTGAAGAAAACAGCAACAGCAGAACCATTTTGTCTTGTTAAAAGCTGAAATTCCTTCTGCAGCTTGTGTGATAGCTGTGACTTTGCACACCAAAAGAAGCAATCTGCTGCTCCTGCTAATCCTTTCAGCCTCTCCTGAGTAATTCTGGGGCTATGTAGCCTGAGTTCATCAATGTTAACATGAAACTAAATAAATATTTTTCAGAGAGTATTAAAAGCGTTGTTTGTAATAAAAGTCCCGTAATTCCCTTCTTAGTCTGTTTTGAATGTGCTAGCAGATGGAAGGCTCTCCATGCAGGCTGTGCTGGGAGAACACCATCTGCTTAGCTGGGCCACCATCCCTGTGCCTCACTTGCCAATCTGGTTCTGAAGTGTGGTCTGAAAACACTTAGCTTTTTGTCTCCCTTTTGTGGGTCCTATTCCAACTGTTACGTTTGGGTCTTTTTCTCCTGCATCTACAGATCACAGCTCTGTGCTCTTGGTGTCCTACGCCCTTAGCAGTGATGGCAGTCGTGACTCCTCAGTAGTTTTCAGGATATTCTCTCCCAGGACACATAATACTCCTAGTAGAGCAAAGCAGTTTTGAGACTTTTCAAGCTAGTATAGCCTGTATAAAGTTAAAAAATTATTATATTCCTCATCTGGCCATTTGGTTTTCTAACCTGAAAAGGGTGTTAGCAGCAAAATCTGAAATATAAATGCAAACAATTTGCTATTTTATTTCTAAAGCATAAAAATATGCATTAAACTGGCATTATATTACCCTACTGGTGTCACAAGAAAACATCATAATGGATACCTGCTTAGAATACCATGTTTTAGAGGTATCATGTTGTGTCCTAAGAAAATCTTTAGAGATAACGTTACTTTTCTCACCACATCAATTAAATGGGACATGAACATTAGTTTCATTTTCCAAGATGTTCATTAAACAGCATAAATATTAAAATGTATCAACAGATTGAATCACCCAGTTACACTCATAGCATTGCATGTTTTCATTTTCCTGCTCTAGAGCAAAGCAGGGCAGCAGTAAAATTGCAACAAACTGCTGAGATTCAGTTTCTGGCAAATGACCTTGCAGGGATGCATATTCATTAATCTTGCAGGAATATGACCCATATCCCTGTTCCTCCTGTGTTGATTGGGCTCACCTAATTACATCAGCTGTCACCCCATTCCTGGTGACATCACAGGATGACCTGACCTAAGTCCTGTTCTTGAAGCAGGTAAGTAAAATGAGCAGAAAAGAGCAGCAACTTGAAAAAGACAAGCTGCAGAGATCCTTCAGCTTCTGTCTCTTTTCAGGAGGGTAATTTCAGAATCTTTATGGAAGACACACTGCTCGATGAATAAGCTCCGTGGGTTTTACTTGGGCTGTTCTGGTTTTAAGAAAGGCAACAGGGAAACAATATCAATCTTCTCCTGTTTAAATGATCTTGTATTTACATGGTCTTCCACTATCTCCAGCCTCCTTCCTAGGATGCCTGCCTAGCTTTCCTCAGTACCAGCAGATGCAGTGTATATGATTTTTGCAGTGATCTCTGATGAAGCAAGGTGGCCTAAAGATTGGACCATAATGGCCTGGAGACCTCCATCATGTATTTTTGTTGCTTTTCCCCAGGTGTGAGGAGGGTTGCACAGGGTCTGCTGGACAGGCTGCATCCTCAGGAAAGCCTGTACTTACTTTCTCAGATATAGTGTTCAACAAACATGTGCCAGCAGTTAGATTGGAAAAATCTCATTTTATTCAAGGGAAAAGGCAGCCTGCACCTTCAGAAGTAGTCAAGGGAGCAGTAATTTTGACCTGAATTCAAAGTGTACCATTTTCTTTTCTACAGTGTAGATAGGCTCTCAGAAAGGATTCTTCCTTTCTGTGAAAACTATGGAAAACACTTTAGACCTTCTATTCAGCCAGTCCTAGTCCTTTTCCTGCTCACCTATGCTGGGCCAGAATGGCAACACCCACTGTGAGCTTCTCTCTACCTTGAATGGACCCAGCCTGAAGGAAGAACATGCCAGAGAATAAAGGGGCATCTGGAAAGCTCTGTTTTGTGTCAGTTTATAGGCAGGAGAAGCCAACAAGGTGCTATTTACAGGGCACAGATTTCTATTTGCCATTCTTACAGGTTTCTTTCCATGCTCAGAAACAAATAAGGATTTATAAATGCAGCTTAAAAATTCCTATTAGAATAAAATGTGTAGCCACAACTGCATATTTATGTTCAAGCAAAATTCTATGTTGATAATTTTATACTCTTTCCTTGTTCTGAGGTATTGATTGGTTTTTAATTCCATAACTTTCTAGTTGGCATCTTTTGTACTTAAATGAATAGAAGAAGCTTTAATTATTTGGATTGCAAGAGTTAACTATTTGAATTATTTTTTTAGTGGAAAGATGCACAACTGAATAGCAAATATTCCAGTAGGAAAACATATGTTTTAATGATATATAGGGACTCCAAGTAACCAAAGATTTGCTGGTTCAGAATGGGCTTTTTCATGTTATCTTTGTTTCTTTTGAAGAAAACTAATTTCTCCTGAAAATTGTCAAAAGTTATGCCCCCTACCCCCATCAACTTTCCAAACCTTACTCAGCTGGAGAATGGGAGCTTGACTGTCTTTGCAATCCACCTTTTCTTCACGAATTTCTTGGTGGTTAGTTCTGAAAATTATTGCTCTTGTTTTCATATGTCCATACTTAGAGTATAAATTCTTGAAAATTAAGTTTCTCAGTAAAGTCAGGAAGAAATATTTAAAACTTATTCAATTTGTACAGTGGATTTATAAGTTGATTTTGGGTACATACATCAGGGTTTAGAGGGAAGATAGTTAAATGCTCTTATGTATATCTAGATTACCAGCTATGCAAGATCCTTTTTGCACTGCTTAAAATTGAAAAGTAAGTCTTGGGAACATTGTTTTAATCTTTTTCAGTCTGAAAAAAAAATCATTGTTCAGTGTTTAAATAAAAAACCAAACTAAAAATGCTACTACGTTCATAAATAGCGCAATCTAGTAGAGTGTTTATTGTACGAGAGCCTGTCTTCATTTACAGTCTCATGAATAAACTAGTTGGCAGAGGGAGCGGTCTGTAATGCAGGCACCACTTTTTCTTTTGTATTTAGCCACAAGACTGTGCATTCCCTTCTGAGCTGCAGGGATTGTTCTGGGGCCCTGCCAGTCAGTTGCAGTCGGCGCGCTCAGGCCGTCCTCAGCGGGGTCAGCCGCTGCCATTCGTGCCCGTCCAGCGCTCTCACCTGCAGCTCGCCACGGGCACGGCCACTGCTGGGAACCACGACATGACCCACTTACAAAATTATTCTTCCCGCTTCCCAAGCAGAAAATCTTCACAATGTCGTTGGCGACCTCCAGACTGAATCGGTACGCTCTGTAATTTGACTCAGAGTCAGAGAAGAAAAAACACGGAGTAATCGCTTCATGCCACAGTGCGCAATAGGGAAGTCACTTGAAAGTCTCTAGACAGATGATTTCAAAATGCCTTTTCAGTATGTATTTAATAGTAGTTCAGTATGTATTTAACTTAATTCCTTCATTGATTGTTTTACTTTTGACTAAGAGATCAGAGTCCTTGAAGCAAATATTTGTTTAAGCTATTATTTTTGTCATATTAGAAACCATAAGGAAAGGACAGGTCTAAAATTGTCAAATTGTAGTTTGTTCTCAAATTTCTTCTTGGTTGGGATAGGAGCTGATTTGATTACGTAACAAAATGAAATTTAAAGATATGGGATGCTGGCTGCTGGCTGCTAGCTCACACTTTTCAATGCTTGACCAGCTAAAAAGATCTTATTACAGCTCCTGGCTGAGTGTTGCATTTTAGTATAATATGTACTACAGCATTTTACAACGTCTTGGTTACCTGTTACACGCTTTACTCTTACTTTGTAGGCTCTGGCCCCTGAACTTCTTCATACAGATTGAAAATATTTCTAGTAACAGTGTAAGGTCAGCTGGTTAGTACTGGGGCTGTGCTGGGTTTGCTGAACAAGCCGAATCCCACAGTGAGAAGAAATTACACAAAACAAGTAATGTCAAATCTCTGATTCCCCCTTACACACTGTAGCTAGTCCTATCATGAACAAGGTTGTGGAGTTCCAAGGAGCCTGTAAAATATTCCTGGAGCTCTGCCAGATGTGTAATAGGTACTGTCTGGACTTTGACCATCTGCAGATTTTTTTTTTTACAAGTTATTAGGTCATATATAGCGCCTGACCCAGCCATGCTCTGCAATAACTGTTTCTAACAGTAGAAACTTACATGTTTTAAAGTTAGGAGGGCATTATTCTCTTTAAGTTGCATTGAGGAGAAAAGGGGATAGTGAGCAAACTGAAACAGTTTCTCCAGTGTCAGCTTCTGTCTCCCGATTTGCAGAGAGGATCACTGCTGTCATCATCATGAGGTCATAAGTGTTTCCAAACTGCAGGCGTTTGGGCAATTTATTTTCACTTCTAACCATTGTTTCTGAGAGGGTCATCACAAACCATCACAAACAAACGTCCTCCTTCTCCTCATCCAGTGGCTCTGCAATGCTACCACTGCCAATTCAACTCACTGCTCCTTTATTTAATCTGACAAAATATGCAAACTGCTGTACTTTTCATTTACTGACTGGTACTAAATAAACATGACTGAGTTGGGGTACAAATGACAAATTTGAAGTTAGCATATTGTTTACCACATGTTGATGGATGTTAATGAGCTCCCTGTTCTCCTAGCCTTGTCACCTCTGATTCAGTCATTAAATGACAAGGCTCCAAAAAATAAAATAAATCCAGAGTACCAGCAATTTGTTTTCTGCCATCAGAGAAGATTAATCTCTATCCATCTTTGAAAGAAAATCAACTCAAATTAAATTTTTTGTTTGTCTTATACAACAGGTGGTATTTTAAGGGCAAGGAGGGGCAAATGCTCTTGCCTGGATCTGATGTCTGGGAACAGAGCTTGTGTGGGACCCAGTACCCTCTCGGGGTTCATGGCCATTGTGGTACTTCCCCTTTCCCTCTGTATTTGCTGCTTCCTGCCCTTGTAGCCCTTCAGAGGGGGCAGTAGGCTGTGTGGTTTGCTCTTTGAAGTTGAGGTGATACAGATAGGTCATGCCAATGGTGGGAGTGATCCAAGTCTTTTTTTCTTTGTCTCATGTGCTCTGGGGCTGTCTCTGCTTCAGCACAGGTTACTGGAGTTCAAGTGACCAAAGAGGGGACCTGGAAGCAGAGGCTGGCAGCAGGGGGCACGTCTGTCAGCAGCCTGGGCAGCCGTGAGCACGGTTTAAAAAGAGAGAAGCCCCTTCCATGTCCAGGTGCCCCTGTTGGAGTCCAGCCTTTACATCTCATAATCTGCAGCAACACAAACATGTCCAGCGTCAAACACAGACACCATCCCACGAAACTCTTTGTTTTCCAGTCACCCTTGACCTTGTACTAAAGGTTTAGGTGAGGCCAATGCTTTCTGTGCTTTGCCTTAGCTCAAAACTCCATGTTTTCTGGAAAGCTAGAGCTAAGTTAGGCAGCTGGTCAAAGTATTATTTTTCTCGCTTTAGTTTGATTTTGCCTGTGAGTCTGTTTGAATACAAAGTGCATTATTAGCAGCTCATATTAACACTGTTTGTGACTAATATATTATTTAGGATGAAGATGAGTAAATGATCATGCACTCCCTATACAAATTATAATACAAGTGTATTAGATTATTTCCTTGTTTTAAGAGTTTTGATTACTATGAGATAATGATGTCTTAACTCTATGAATAAAACCCTAAGTAATATGCAAAATAAGTTATATTTATTTTATATCACTCTGATAGATCCTAGGCATAATGTAGAACATAGCCCAAGGTAACAATTCTCGTTTAGTAGTGGGAATTTAATTTCACATAATTTTTCAAGGTCACATTAGCTCTTTCACTTGGGATTTAAAAAAAATAAATGATGGTGAGATCGTGAAATCATATTGAATTCATATATACAGGTTTTATACATATGTTGGATGACTATATAAAGTAATTGTAGTGTTTTAGAGATGCTATCATTCTTTACTAGTATTCATAATCAAAATAGCAGGGATATCTTGAAAATGTGTTCAAATTCAAAGTTCAGCCTTTATGGTGTGCCTGTCCTGGATTTGAATCTATTGATGCATAGTGTCTACATATCTCTTTACTTTGTTACATGTCTGCAACTAAGCAATAACTTAAAATTTGGCTCTGTTCCATTTTTTATACTTCCTCTCTGATATAATGAAACTTTTGAGAAACACATTATGCAGTCCCTCATACTCTTCAGAGAGGCTTCTCCGTTAGGTGTCTGAATATTTAGGGAATTACTGAAGTTAAGACATTTTTTCAAAGACAAATTCTCTCTGAAAATTGTAAACTGCTGCTGTTGGTGTTGAGCAGTTATTGCATTTAAAAGCAGTGTATGCTCATGTGCACATGGTAAGAGAGTGTCTCGAATAAAGACATGAGTGGTTTCAAAGGCAGATGGCAGCTGAGCAGTTCGGTCTTTCTTGGCCCAACCTAGGACCAAATGTTCTGACACAGCTGTGGGAATTAATAACGTAGCAGGAAAACTGATCAAGTGTGATAAATGAGTCAGTTTTTGTTTCCAGGAGTCAAGTAGAAGAGAAATGTCTTTGTGAGTACTGGGACTTCATCTGTTTGAATTGGCCCTTCACCTTCCTGCTGGTGATTTGGAGGAGGCACAGGTTGGTGCAAACTATAGCTCCATCCACTTTAAGGTATCTTTCTGCTCATGGGGCAGGTCAAGGGAGGTTTTAGTTAAAGGGCAATGGTTCTATTAATTATAATGTTCTGCCCTGTGTTATTTTAATGAAGAGAAATTTCATATGGGAGTGTGAATTTGCTCAGCTGTAGGGGATGTCATCTATATCACCCTTCCTTGAAGAATAACCATGGCTAATGCATGTAAAGTGCTTTGATTAGGGAAGGGGCTAAACTTGGAAGGTGCTAAAAAGCCCTCTGTGATGGATGTGGCAAGTCAGTTTTATGAAGGCACTTACAGACCAACTTCCCTGAATATCACACACCTCATTCCCTTTGCATGCAAATTTCTTCTGCATGAAAATTGAGCTGCAAGGGGGAGTAAGTGCAATTCAGAATCACTTCCTAAATCTCCAAGCAGGGAAAAGCACATAAATCTGAGAGATCTGGTGATAGGGGAGCTGAGTATTAACCCCGTTTTGATTCTGAACATCTCTGTAATTGCATAGCTGTCTTTTCAGACGATGTGCGTATAATTCTGCTGTGTCATCTGCATAGTGGTTTAGGGAATTAGAAATAGATTACAGTATTACAGGACTCAGTCCTGCAAAGATTTATGTGGAACATTTTGCTCTCTTTCATTATGGGAGTCATCTGTGTCATTCTGTAGGAACAAAATTTACATTTGTTTTCTGTACTAGGAGACTACTGCAGGAACAATAGTGAAGAGCATCATAAGAAAGATAGTTAGTAACCAGTCCTCAAGTCTTGTTTCCAAGAAAAACAGGCTTAAGTACTATATTCTGAAATGAAGTTTTGTATTCTGCTATTCCGCGTAAACGTGGTTGTACTCCTCGCTCTTTTTTAAATTTCTGTTTTATTCTTTTTCTTTTTTTCCAAATGAAAACTAAAACCTACAGTTTCATTCTGGAGCTGAAATCAGTAGCCCAAATTTTAACAATCCAGAAGTTTCCACCCATCCAGTTAATTCTTCCCAGCAACCCTCCCTAATCTTCCCTGTTCTCCTGCTCCCTCTCTGAGATTCCTGAAGAAAAATAAACAATGCTTTCTCAGGGGCTAATAGAAAATCTGATCTCCTGAATGTTTCTCTAGCAGAAAGTCCAAATGGATTTGCTACTGGGTAGCTCCTGAAAGATGTGGCATTGAGAAGAAATCAGTTTGACCTCCTGGGTGGGTGCTAATACTTGTTGGGATTAGCAATCTAGTAAAATGAAACTAGTATTTGGAGATGCCTGTACTGCTTACAATTACCTCTCTGACGAGAAGTACATAAATCACATGGGCAATCCTTACGCTATTTTCTTTCTGTGATCTGTTTGGATTTTTTTTTTTGTTTTGT
>VZRO01003721.1:37426-83245 GCA_013397915.1 Daphoenositta chrysoptera
TTGTTTTTTTTTTTTTTTTTGTTTTCATGAAAATGCTTAAAACTGTAAGGAAGCTTCAACCTTTGCATAGAGACTTGCTGGTTGCATTGGCTTCCAGGAGGACTCTTCTGAACACAAGTATAATTTACCCTGCATACCATACTTTTTTTGACCCTGCAAGTTTATGCCCTGTCTTCTGAGCTGGGAATATGTCTTCCCCCATGGCTGTTTGTCAGTTAAGTCCAGTGATTAGCATATGTCAAACTTCTGTGGTTTATAAGGGAGAGGGGAAAAGGCTCCAAATGGAAATTGTCATTCCAATGGAGGAAATTTTTAGAAGACACTGCCTTTGGTACAGAATTAAAGCATTGCTTTAAGTGAAAGTCTCATTAAACTTGAGAACAATGAGAACCTGAAGCAGAAGTGACATCCCTTTTACTCGCTTTCTGGCTGCAGCAGGCCTTTGGGGATTGCAGGGGTAAGAGGTGTACTTTGGCTTTCCGTGTGGTGACAATAACATGAAATTAGTAAGTGTTGCTCATTCAGAAACAAAATGGGTTACATTGCTGCTCCCCTGCTCCCCTTGCTGGTATGTTGATTCATGTTCTGTGAACGTGAACGATGCCCTCCACTGCACTAGCTGACTTTAATTTCAAGTGGACTGTTCACAAAGTTATCTACTTAGCCTAACACTGCCCAGCTGGCAGCGTACTCAGAGCGTGGAATATAAAGCTAATTCTGCCTGTGCGTGCTTTTGAATCATTCAGCCTAATAGATTCCAGTAGCGTTCTGAGCTCTTTATAGAGCCAATTAGTGCTAGTGAAAAGGGAAAGCTTCAAAATTTAGGAATTTGTCTTTGAAAAATTGTTGCCATTATGTGAATGCTTAACAGTATCACCCAAGTAGCAAGTGTGGCAGCTGTACACTGGTCTAATTAAGTTTTTCAGGCCAGGTGTGCAAAAACGAAGTATCAAAACCTCATATATTCTAATGAGTAAATCTTCTTCTAATCTTTTGTTTACCAGTCCTGTGGACTGAAATTAATCTTGTGTTTACCCATCCTGTGGGCTGAAATTAAAGGATAACCTTTCTTTATTCTGGATTTTGTCTGATCCCCTCCTTGTTTAATTTGGACATGTCTATTTTACACATTCAGCTGTTGCTATTGGACCACATGTGGCTGCACATACTCAGTGTCTGTCATATCTATATCACCGGGCAGAAATTCCTATTAAAGGAGGAGTCCTTAATTCATGGATCCTTCACAACAAAACAGAGACTTCTGTGGAGACAGTAGCAGTAAAGCCTTTGTTTATGACAGAGAATGAGGGCTCCACTAAAATCCAGCTTTCTCTTTGGAAAAATATAGTTATACAAAGGGAAAGGATGATGCTGATGGTTTGAAAAATTGTGCTGAGAGGCAAAACAAGTAATAATTGGTAAATATGTGTGTGTCATGTTATCTGTTGTATAATTATTGCTATGGAAAGACTCATTACAAAGTAAGTGAGCGGCATCTGACCTAGACTTGGGAAAGAGTATGGAACAGATAATATGGACAAAAGTAAACCCGGGTTTCTCAAAAAGGAGTTTTAAACAAAAGGCTAATCAAAATAAGCTTTAAAATTAAGTGTTATCACTCCATCTTGTTCTTTAGGTATGAGAGATACTATTTATCACTTAGAGGATTTTTTTCTTGCTTTTTCTGACCTTTTTCAAACCCAAATCCTTCTGAGCATTGAAACTTTAGTGCCTGGATTGTTAAGAAAGTCCCACAGGAACTGCCATGAGCTGAATGCTGTGATGACATGAGTCCAGCATGTCAGCTACAGAGTGATGCTGCATCTACTCAGACACTGTGGAGGTCATGTGTATGCATGTTGTTATACAAGGAGGTCATATGCTAAAAAGACAAGAAAATAACAGTCCTGCAAAAGGTAAGTCTGTCAGGAATTTATGTTAGAGTCTTTGTAGCGTGTCCTGACAAACCTCGGTGAGCGTTCAGAAGCAGTGTCATAGGAAATCTTAAATACCATGTTGAATAATAGAGTACTCATGTATAATGATCTCTTGTGGTATATTTAGTATGCTTCATTCATTCTTTTTTTCTCATGAAGAGATCAGGAAACTAAAAATATTATTTTGGAACCCCATCTTTACTCAAAATTTTTATACGCTAAAATGTAAGGGTACTTAGTACCACTTATTTTCTTGCATGCAAGCTTATTGCATCTGGAACAAGTTTTGGAAAATAGTTTATAATTAGGCTGAATTGTCACTTGCTTACACAAACTTTTTTTAATATAAAATGCATCTGTTGGAAAAAATGTTTCTTAAGGGGCAGTGCAGAAAGACCTAATGATTTTTGAGGTTTGAGGGTTTTTTTGGCCACATAAACTTTTCACTGAAAAAGGAAAGTCTTCAGTTGAAGCTATAACAAACTTCCAGTGATAAATAAAAAATGCAGTGATGATTATGCTGGTTATTGAGCATTAGGTGTACTTGAAAGCTGAGTATAGCTTACACTCAATCAAGCATGCTGTCATTGTCTTAGACTTCCCTGAATTGTATTCAGTTGGCTGTTACCTTATATTAAAGAGAGATTTTCTTTAATATGGGATCTGGTAAAATTCAGATCAATGAATAAGACAAAAAAGCATTTGAAAGCATAATCAACTGCTATTCTTGTGGGTGAAAAAGAAAAGATAAACTCACACTGTTAAATATGACGTCTTATTATTAGATATACAATGAAGCCAGCTATATGAAATGCAAATTATTGAAACAGGCAGTTATTAAATAATCTGTAACTGTTTTCCCATATTTCAAATAACTAAAGGTTCTGATTTCTTTATCTGTGCTTTTCCACATTGTCTTTGATTAATTGTTTCTATATTTTATGAAATGTTGTCTTTTCTCAAATTAGGTTGCAGTAATTATTGATTTTTGCACTGTTATTTGTGCATTACTCAAGCACCTAATATGTGCTTAATGCTTATATAGAGAACGTGTGTGCTCTCTGAAGAGCTGACTGTAAAAAGGCCGTGATCCTGGGAACACTGAATGATGCAGGTATCTTTTGGCAGATGAAATCCCTTCCTGAACCAAAGTACTGCTTGCGTATATTTCACTCTCTTGAATTAAGTGAAAAAAAGCTGGTATGTCTTGCCATGAGTCCTAAATGAGAAGTAAAAAGGCTGAATATTTGCATTTGTGTTATGTGTAATCTCTTTTCTGTCCATTTAATTTAGTCCAAAATGTAAATCTGCATGTGTTTTGGGGGGAGGGGAATGGTGGGGTTTAGGTTTTGTTGGTTTGGAGTAGGGTTTTTTTTTGTTTTGGTTTGTTTGTTTGGGTTTTTTTAATACCCTACTGGATGTGGAGACTGAGAGGGATTTGGTTTGGGGGTTTCATTGTTCGAGTTTTTAATCAATTAGTGCCGTTCTTTTTCCCTAATAATTCACAATATTGAATCCTGCAAATCTAGGTAATGGTAAGAAATCCTAGGGAATTTTGTGGTGAACTTTCAGAAGGCATCATGCCATTGTTGGATGCAAGTTGTCACTCTCCATTCCTTCTTTTCTAAAGAGGGGAAGAGCTGTTGTGTCATTGCCTGTATCAATTAGTAAATTTATAGCTTCTTATTAAGTGTTTTGAATGCAATAACTAATGTCACTTCAGGTCATGTTTCAGATCTTGGCAACCCTGCAGTTCAGTCATGTTTTGAAGCTACTTGGAGTCACAGGAAGAGTGGTGACAGAATGAAGAGAAGGGGTTGCTGCTGGTGCTGATCTGTGTGGTTGTGCATGCTCTGGATCTCCACGGTGCATAAGCACAGTGCGCCCACCGTGAATTGTGTGACTGGTTTGAGCTCCTGTGTGCACACACTCTGCATAGGCACGTGTGTGTATTTACTGTGGGAAATCCTAGACAGAAGTGTGCTAGCCCCAGCCTTCCTGCCCTGAGTCAGCACTGGGACCATCAGGGCTACAGAGCTCCTGATAACTACTGGCATTATCCATGTGGCTTTCCTGTGTGCTGCTGGCTGCACGGGCTGGCTTGCCTTGCCTGTGGAAAGCCTGGGATAGATCCCTGACGGCTCTAAAACAAAACACCCTGTTTTTGTCAGTGATGAGAGTAATTATTTTCAATTCAGTTTAAAGAAGGGACCTGGCTTCAAGTAAAAAATATGCTAAAAAGGTAAGGTCCTGTTTAGCAGTGCATTAAGCCCACCCCATGGCCAGCTCTCCTGGAATGGCACAGATCTGCCATTTTGCTCCTGCATGCTCCTAGTATCTCCTTTTGTTCAGGTAGTGAAGCTCATCCAGATCCCCAGGGGTCAGTTCAGAGGAGCTAAAACAGCAGAAAATGTGTGTATGTAGAGTATTTTCTCTGTTCCTTGGACCAATTTCTTGTAAGCTCCTCAGCAAAAGGCAAGAGCAAGTGCTAAGGGAAAGGAAGAGGAAAGGTGACAGAGCATGGGGAACCCCTTTATCAGTAGCAATGGGTCATTATAATGTCAAACTGTACCACTGTAATGATCATAACTAAAGCAGTGGATGCCCATCAGTGTAGCAGATGGTGTTCTGTGATGAGGCATAGAGACGTAATGGGATAATCCTGTATTTAAAATGAACCTATTTCTGTTCATAACTCTATCACAGACTTGCTGAGAGGCCTTGAGCAGGCAGCTTCTCACCTCATTGCATGTTTCTCCAATTAAAGTGATGATCATATTGCTTTCTTATCGACAGCTGCTATTCAGGTGCTTAGATGGCCTCTGGTAGGGAACATTATGAAATGCAGCACTCTAAATATGGAAAATTAGTAAAAGATGCTAATTTTCTGTACTTCAGTATTGCTTGGACCTACAGGCTTTAAAAAAAAAAAAAAAGGAGCTTTCTTTTAATTAAAATTAAAGCTTCATTACTCCTGAGTACATAAGAGCTCAATATGAAAATATCATTGCTATTCAGAACTACCATAATCTATTGCAAGTCATCTGTGAATCATCTCTAATTAACAAGGTGCTCTATTACAAGGCTTTCTGAATAATGGCAGGCTATTCTTTGCAACCCTCTAAGCTAAGCCTATTAGCTTTTCATTATCTCAATTACTTTTAATATTCTGGAAAAACTGTTTGTGGGGTTTGCCTGACGAAAAACTCCAAAAAGCAAAGTTGCCACTGGAAAACAAGGGCATGAAGTTTGCCTCTCAGCTCTCCAAGAAGGATATGCAGATTCCTCTAAAAATCTAGAAATCAAAGTTGACATGAATTTTTTGTGTAATCTTCATGTACAAGCCATAGACCCACTTTTTATTTTCAGATGATATCATCAGAAGGTGGGCTAGGTTTGAGAGGCAAGTATAAGTAGTGAAGAAAGGCAAAGCATCTATGCTTTAAGTTGAGAGCAAGGGTGTGCAACATACTACATTCAGTGTGACTTCGTAAATTCCCTAAAAGTCAGTTTGATGAATCTGATAATAGATGAGGGAGGAAAGAAAAATAAGTATTTTCTACATCTAGAAATTTTAAGCAGTAAATTTGAGCCGCTAATAGCAAGTTGTCTACAAACCCAATATATATTGTCTTTAGCAGTCTCAGATCATTTGAAAAATTCAAACCCAGCTTAACATGAATTCAACAATCAACATTTTGTGTGTACCTCCTGATTTGGGGATAAGAGACTGGGAAGGATACTTATGGAAGTGTTTGTGAGGAAAGTCTTTACCATGAAGGATAAAGGGTCTGACCTGCTTAGGCAATGACCCTATGGTCACTGAAGGCTTAAGGCAGCTGCCTACCCACTGTGACCCATTTAATAGCTGCCAGCTTCAGATGTACATATGTACATATGTTCTTGTATTTTCCAAACTATGTTTGCCAAATCCTCATGCTATTGCTCACAAATGTTCTCAGAATTTTTCTGAAACTCTACAGCAAATTTTGCAAATGTCTCTTTTGACTGCCATGTCATGCATATTTTTCAGAAATACCATTTCAACCAGCTCTGACTCAGAGTGCTCTACTGAGCCACAGGCTTTGAAACTTCAAAGTTTTAAGAGCAATTTAAGAATTGTACATTTATCTAAGAAATATTAGATGGTATTATTTATCCTGCAATTGCTTAGCTTCATTCTATTTCAAATAAAAATCCCCAGGAAGTATCCAAACAAAACTCAAATCAGGGTTAGGGGAAAATTCAAATTATGCATTAGTGGTTGAGAGGGGGAAATTTCTCACAGCAATGTTGGAGTTGTGACCAAAACAAGCATTGCTATGTTCCAAGTTAACAGTATGCTGAAAAGATATGGTTATTTATCAAGGGAAGAAAACAGAATCATAGAATGTTTTGGGTTGGAAGGCACCTTAAAAATCATATAGTTCCAGCCCCCTGCCATGGGCAGGGGTGCCACACATTAGATCAGGAGCCCAGGGACCCATCCAACCTGGCATTGGACACTTTCAGGGATGAGGGAACCACTTCTCTGGGCAAGCTCTTCCTGTGTCTCATCACCCTCTGAGTAAAGAATTTCCTCCTAACATCTAACCTAAATAGCCCTTCTTTTAATTTAAAACCATTTCCCTTTGTCCTATCACTGTCTGCTTACATAAAAGGTCACTCCTTCTATCAGCAGCCCTCTTTAGGTACTGGAAGGCTGCTGTAAGGTCTCCCCAGAGTTTTCTCTTCTCCAGGCTGAACAGAGCCTTCTCTTTTCTGGCGGAACAACCTCAGCTCTCTCAGCCTTTGTAGAACAGGTTCTTCAGGCCTCTCATCCACTTAGTGGTCTTCCTCTGGACTTGCTCCAAGAAGTCCATTTCCTTCTTATGTTGGAGGATCCAAAGAGGGGATCAGAGAGCTTTCTGTCTTACTCCATTGAGTACAGAACAGGTTTAACTGGAGTCCCAGTTAGACTATACCACCAAGGAAGTCTGCCTAAGTTTCCTGCTTAATTTACAGGGCAACAGTGAACTACCAAATTGAAATAGTAATGGAAAAACTGAAGAAAATTCTAAAGTATTTCTTTTGATGAAGAACTACTAATTAATGCTACTACTGAGGCTCCAGTCAAAACTCTATGAAATCTACAAGGAAGATGGACGTGATCAAGTCTAGGACAGGGCTGTGTATTGGGACACAAGCAGGGGGAGATGGCTGAGTGAGGGGAGGCCAAAGTCTCATTCTTTTAGCATAGCTGATTCAAAACTGGGGGGAGATACGATTACCCTTTAAAAAACAATCTGCCTGGAAAGGTGCTAGTGTAAGAGCAGAAGATTTTAGCTGTGGTGCCTCTAAGGTAAGCTCTAGAGTGAGTAAGAAGGTGAGTTTCTAGACAGCCCCCTGACGAGACCAAGAAGTACTGAAAACTTAAATAACTGTATGATGATTTTGTGATGGCATTAAAACAACTTCGTAAGAGTTCAAGAATGCTGTGTGTTGACTGGCTGCCTGTTGCATCCATGTTGCACTTGATAGTGGCTCTCAAATTCACTGAGCGATGTGCATCAAACACATCCCAACTGTACAGTTCAGGTCATGCCGTTTGCATTCACACAAGTGTCTCAGGCCTGTAGCACCCAACCTGAACTCAAGTTCTGCACATTTGCTAGCATAAATATTACATACCTACAGAGATATGTAAGAGGTGCGTACTTGTGTGTCCAGTTATGTGGTTCTAGGAGAACATGGAGTTGCCTGACAGGGAAAGTATTAGCAGCGATAAAAGATTAAATCAGATAAGGGCCAGAAAATACTGTTCAGAAAGTCATTTAAAGTGGTGCCAGTTAACACTACTGGAACCTGCACTCTTAGTTCTGTCCTATACTCCCAGTGGTTGGGCTTCTACACTTAAAGGGAGCCCAGTCGGTTCTACTAGGGTTCTTGGCTTTAAATAGCCCTCTGAATTTCTGCAGTGCAGCTACAGGTTGCTCTCTCACGTGTTTTGGGATATTTTTCCTTTTAAACAATCCAAGAACCTTTTATAGATTCAACTTTTTGGAAAGCACATAATATCAAAGCATAATTCCAAGTTTTGTATGTTTTTAGCCAATTCACTTCGGCTAGTTTTATAGTAAAAAAAACCCAAAACTTTAGGGCATTTTAAAATGTCCCTTCTAAACCAGAGCTGTTACCTTAACCTTCACTGTGATTGAAAGGGCAGCTTGACGTGGCCTGTTCAGTGATTCCAGTTCTGCTGGGCCAGGCAGCTGCAGCGTGCCAGTTTTGTATCTGGGAACCCAGCAGTTTATGTTGGCATAACCCATCCTTGCCAACAGAGGAGGCAGAGCCACCTCACAAGCACACATTCCTGACCCCACCACTGGAAAATATATTGAGCAGGCACAGATATTTGTTTAGCGAATCAGATCAGGGAACTGAACTGGTTTAAAATTAGCATTCTTGGGTGGTTTTTGGCCCAGTTTTAATTTGGACCAGTTCTCCAGTTTGGTTCATTCCGTGGCTGTGGGAATACTTGTGCCAGCAGAGAGGAAGAAGAAAATGATGGCCTGGAGATGGCAGAGTGAGGACACAAGTGAGGGCTTATGCCAGGACTAACGATATTCCTCTAATGAGCCAAGATCTTTTTGTCTAAAATACAACAAACCTCTACACAGCCTCCAAACCCATGTTTATCTCTGTGAGAAGCAGCTGGCTTTAGCTCCACTGCTCCTTCTCATGAAGAACTTGTTTCAGTTCCTGTTTCCCCGTATCTCTTACAGCTGCACCCATCTTATAGCAGGTTAGCTGGGCCAGGATTGTATTTTCTTTTTCAGTGAAATCGTAGAATCATTTAGGTTGGAAAAGACCTCTAAGATCATTGAGCCTAATCATTAACCTGGTCCACTACTAAACCATGTCCTTAAGTACCACATTTACACATCTTCTAAATACTTTGAGGGATGGTGACTCAACCACTTCTCTTGGTAACTTGTTCCCATGCTTGACAATAAATTTTGTGAAGAAATTTTTCCTAATAGACAATCTGAACCTCCCCTGGGAGAGCCTGAGGGCATTTTCTCTTGTCTTATTGCCAGTTGCTTGGGAGAAGAGACCATACAACCTCCTTTCTTCAGGTAGTTATAGAAAGCAGTAAAATCTCTCCTGAACCTCCTTCTCTCCAGGCTAAACATCCCCAGCTTCCTCAGCCAATCCTCACAGGATTTGTGTTCCTGACCCTTTTCCAGCTCTGTTGCCCTTCTTTGGACTCACTCCAGCACTTCAATGTCCTTTGCCAAAACTGAACACAGGATTTGAGGTGCGGGCCTCACCAAGGCTGAGTGTAAAGCACTATCCTCATCCTGCTGGTCACCCCATCCTTGAAACAAGCCAGGATGCCATTGCCCTTGTTGGCCACCTGGGCACAGGTTGCCTTATGTCCAGCTGGCTGTCCAGCAGCACCCACAGGTCCTTTTCCACTGGGCAACTTTCCAACCATTTGTCCCAAAGCCTGTAGCACTCCAACAGATAAACATTCCTACCTCAGTTTCTGTCATTTGATGCTAACTTGATGGGTATGCACTCGATCCCCTCATCCAGATCATCAAAAAAGATATTAAACAGGATTAGCCCCAATACTGAGCCGTGGGAAACACCACTGGTGACCAGACACCAACTGGATATTTCAACTCTGATGTTTCCCATGTATCACTATGACTCCAGAATCTAATAGATTTTAAAGCTTTGTGTGTGCTAGAAGACACACAATAATACTTCAAAACTCAGTTATGCTGCTAAAAGCATTTTTTTCCATCTTTATATTACCAGTCTAAGTGTTACTACATGACAGGTAATCCCTCCTGAATAGCTCTTTATGATTTGTTCTCTCTCATATTCCTTCTTGCATGTTTTTAGATTTTCTGAAGCCAAGAGACATGCCATAAAATAGTCCCTAAAATAAACTTTTTTTAAAAAATCATTATTTTTGTTGTTTCAACTTTCTTGAGTTAAGAGGAGTGAGTAATGCATTTGAAGAGAAGATCTGGGGAACAGGAAGTATGAATAGATGAGGAGAGGACTCTGGAGTGAAGGAAGGGACTAAATATGTAAATATTAAGAATGTAGTAAAATCACAGTGATAAATAAAGCATTTTTCAGTCCCCAAGGCACACAACAGCAAGGCTCTGCTGTGCCTTTTTGAAATGCTCCTTGATGTCCTTGCTCGCAGTTCCTAAGCAGCCCAACTAAAGCAAGATGCCCTTGAAAAGCTCTTTGGAAGCTGCAAAAACTCTCTTTTGTCTGTGATGATGGGAGAGAGAACCTTGTTACAAGTCTGTGTAGTAGCTGCATTATTTGTTCCTCATGTCTGACACATACATCCATTTTCTCCTTTTGGAGTTGAAGCAAAAGAAAAATCTCAGTCTCCTAACTGGTAGATGTTCTGTCCCACATAACTGTGCATGGTACGATTTCATATCAGATGTTAAAGGAAGTATCAGAATATGAAATCAGATCCCAGTAGTGTATTAGGGCAAAGGTGCCACATTTCAGTGAATGTATATGGTGTGAATCACACACTGTACACAGCAAGCTTTATGAATTTGAGATGACTGCTTTGTGACATTAACAGAAGTTTATGGTTCAAAAGTAAGCAGTTCTTAGAGAATTTTTAATTGGTTCAAAAAATATATTGGAGTCAATTATCAGCATTGCTGGTGAAATAATGAATTTAATATTTGTGTTGTATGTTAAAAGATGTTTCATTTTGTTTGAAGAATGTCACTGTGTTTAGGTAGACAATATCACTTGGGAAGAGATTTATAACATCTTGACCTCAACTGTACGTTTTGCCCATAGCACACTAAGTAGGACAGCAGAAGTTCTATAGGATTTTAATCTGTATATTGAAGTATATGAATAATTGAATATTAATTGAATATGAATTGAATATTAATTTGAACTTTTATTAAGTAGCATAGCTTACTTTATGATAGAATTAATTGCACATTTTAATCTCTAGTTGATGAAAACCAGATAAAACTGCCAGTTTTGTGTTGTGTATATGGGGAATAAGTTTTTTGTTTCATTCGTGTTATACATAGTGTTGGTTATTTCTCTGTATATCTTGTGTTAGGGTTATTTCAGAATTTGAAAAGAGATGAAAGATGTCAAATTGATTTAATATGATGAGTTGCTGGTTGTTTTTTTTTTTCCCATTTGGTTAATCAAGTATTTGGACGTTGAATATTCCACATGTGCTCTTTATAACTAATTTCACACACTTGTTAGATGAGTAGGAAGACATATACAAGATGGTGAAATTTCTTGCAGATATTTATCAGCAAGCATCAGCCAGGAAGACTCGCTTCCAATGTGGGCAGGCTCAGTTAAGCAGAAAGAACCTCATGCACTTCCTGCTGCTGGTGACAGGAGAGAGAAGTGGCACTACACTTAAGAGAAGGTGACACTTTGTGTATCTGAAATTAGATAAGGCAAAGGTCTAACGTACTAAAGATATCCAAATAATAGTGACGTCTCCTGACAACAATCAGTCCTAAACTGAGACATTTTATGGCTTGTCTTTCTCGCCTGTCCTTAAGATGCTTTCACTGAGCTGTGGTGCCTGTCTCTGGTCCTTGGGGTAAGCAGAGCCCTGTTGCTCAGCCCTGTGGCTCTGGACAGCTTTGGATGGAGGCCACTTTGGTCTGATCCCAAGGGAGCTGCCTACACATTCACCTCTGCAGCTAAGTGCTGCTCTGAGGTTACAGACCAGCAGCCCAGGGCGTGTGGGTCTTTTCAAAGCTGCTCTAAAACTCAGGTTTCATTGCTTCATGGTGCTGCAAACTTTAGAGCAAATGCTAACATAGTATTTGGCTAGAACAATTCCCACATCCTTCTCAGTTTCTGGTATTGTGAAATCCTGATGCAAATTTCTTTAGCTTTATTATGCAAAGTGCATGGAAGATGAGTTCAATACTGATTTTAATTTGTCAGCAGTAAAATACGACCTTGGACTATATTGTTCTGAATGAATTAAGATCTCATTATGTGTCTTTGTATATATCAAATGGAACCTAACTCACTTCTTGAGGGTTAAAATTATTTTGTATTTTTTTCCAGTTTCCTACTTCCTGTGTAGCTGTATTAGACATAGAATACAGATCTTTTACTTTTTCTCTGACTGTTTCTTCAGCTTCTATTTGAAAAACAGGCAGGGATAGATATGCCTGTAATCTTGAGTTAAGTACTGTCACTACATTAATTTAAAACAGTCCTTCAAAATTTGTCTAAATGCCATACAAGTGCAACAAGAAGGAAACTAATGCTAAAGATTTCAAGAGTGATTACCAATATTTTAATTTATGAATCTCATTTTTGTTGTGTCTAACATGGGGTAGGTCTTGGTACAACCTTAAGCCAAATTTTCAGTGAGTGTTAGGTGTGTAATATATTTTGAAAATATTCCCTATGTCATTTGTCTTGCTAGATGTAATGCCTACCAAGGTAAATTTGCATATCCCATTGGTTTATTCTCTGACATTACTCACAGTTAATCTGTTTCTGTAAATAAATCTATGTGACAGCCTTCAACTAAAATTTGGCTGTGAACACATAATATCAATCATTGTGTTTTCTCTGAAAGAGCTCTTATGCAGTGGCAGAATACTCCAGCCCTATTTTATGGAAGGAGATTTGAAGCAGAGTTTTTTCTCTGCATTGCAGTGCAGGTGCAAACCTTTAGGGTCCTGAGTTCACATACCCACTTTTCAGAGTGCACTCTGACTCTTTTCTGGCTAAAAATACCAGGAGGAATTTTCTTCACTGGGGACAGGAGATGCCGGTTGGGGAGAATGAGAGAAAAACAGTGCAGTCCATGCCCCCATTCTGATAGAGGATCCAGGATGTGGATTTTGTACATGCCCTGGAGCTAGACATAGCTAGAGAGTTTAAGGTTTTTCAAGGTCATACAAATAGTTTCAGATATAGAAGGATATTAATTCAGGTCACTCAGTTCAACTAAACATGATGCTTTTTGTACACCTAGTTAACTTTTGTACCTCATGTGTATGGTTTTCTTTAATAATTGAAGGACAACATTTTACCTAAAATTGGTACTTTCCTAAATATATTTGCAAGCCCTGTTATCCACTTTTCTGTTTCTCAAATGGCAAACAGTGGTCTGGCTTTTCTGTTTACTGCAGTGTCAGCTTGCTCTGTCGATGATTATTAGAAGTAGAAATGGGGGCTCCAGTAAATGTTCCATGCCTATTTCTCCTGTTAGGTGTAGGATATCTTTCAGAGCCCATTAAAGGAAAATTGTGTATTAGCAGATTTCCAACAAATGCCTCTCTTTTTAATATTGTTCACAGCTAGTCTGAATAAACAGT
Organism: Daphoenositta chrysoptera; assembly: GCA_013397915.1. Classification (NCBI taxonomy): domain Eukaryota; kingdom Metazoa; phylum Chordata; class Aves; order Passeriformes; genus Daphoenositta; species Daphoenositta chrysoptera. Next base: position 50,733 of record VZRO01003721.1, read on the forward strand.
AAACATATGCTGTGCATAATGAAATTCTTCCATCCAATTTTCTATTGTATAATGTTCGCTCAAAGTGATATTCATAAATATTCATGTGATAAGACTGTTCATACTTCAGTTAATAAGTAGCATCCTTCCTTCCAGAAAACTTCCAGTCCTTTATAGGAGGAAAGTATGATTTTCTGATTGTCTAAAGGAAAGAAAGAAGAATTCTGTCTTCAGCAATCTCCATCATGTTGGAGTAGAAGCTTATGTAATATAAAGGAGACTGGATTTTTGGGTTCTTTGTCTTATATTTCTATCTTAGCCCCCAAAATCCAGCAAGACTGGTATATATTATCAGCCAAGAAAGTAAAATGCTCAGCGACATCACTAAAAAGCAAAAAAAAAAAGAAAATTGAGGCTAGTACTCTTCCATGCAGATTGCTAGACATCGTAATCTCCATCCTAAAAGCAGTCCAGAGCTGACTGACGTGTGTGGCCAGTGAAGCTGTGGCACATTCCTAAGAGTCTGTAAGAAGCAAAGCACATATGGGAGCAGTCAGTACAGCAGCTGTGACACTTGCCAATCTGATGTTCAAGCACTAACACAAGATGCTTTTGCAAGACTTAAAATGTCTGTCATCTGGTGAAAACTCAGTCAAATATTGTTCTCTTGTTCTGGAGTTATTATTTCTGCAGCACTCCCGGGTCTCCATGCACAAATAAGAACAAGCCATATGTCCTCATAGTGCTCATTTGGTTGTCTGAAAGTAACACTGCAATCATGTGCCTGGTGGATGCTTAGAAGGGATTGAAGGAAGATTTTTAGGCAACTGAACCAAGAAGACCTCAATGGCATGAAGCTGTGTCAGGGGAGATTTAGCTTGTGTATTAGGAAAAGGTTTTTCACCCAGAGGGTGTTTGGGCACTGGAACAGGCTCCCCAGGGAAGTGGTCACAACACCAGTCTGATAGAGCTCAAGAAGCATTTGGACAACTTTCTCAGGCACATGGTGGAATTCTTGGGGCTGTCACATGCAGGTCCAGGAGTTAGACTCAATAATCCTTGTGGATCCCTTTCAGCTCAGGATATTATATGATTCTTCTGCACCAGCAGGGCACAGAGATGGTTCACCCTCTTAGTGCCACTGTGTAATTTTTTTTTTTTTAACCTTACTGTTGATGTAGTCTATTGAAAACGCTTCAGAACTTTTGTCCCCATCTAATCTACTTGCATCCCTGCAAAATACTGATTTCAGATCTATCAAGAACTTATTTTGATGACCATTTTTAGGAATATTTGAAAGTATTGAATGGAATCCACTAATATCACCATATTGAGCAAAACAGGTCTTTTTAAAGTCATTCTCTCCTGTGGTTGCTGCATTTCTATTTATACTAGTTACTTTTCACATAATTGCCAGTGTGTTGGATGATGCTTTTAGCAACAAGGGAATCACTTATATGTGGATATAAGAGGTACTCTGCTTTTGCCCAGAGGCCTTGAGGTTACAAGTGCAAGATTAAACAGGTATTGTAGGGCTGTTATGTTTCTCTTGGGATTAGAGGAGCCTGTGTCCTGCCAGTACATCAGACCCAGTTAGATAAGATGTATGACTTTGCTTTCTCCTTCCTTCTGAGCAGTGATTTTAATTTGCAAGATGGCTGAAGGGGCCTGCACCTCCACTGGAATAATGCATATATGAAAAGGATCAAAATTGCTGAAGCTTGTGATACATAGCCAGGAGGTGAGAGAGAGTGAAAAAGCATTTTCTTTCCTGCCTATTCCCTTATATCCCCATCCAGCTAACATTGTTGATCACTTGTCACTGCTGGTGAGAAGAATGTCTGCGATGGCAAGTCACTGCCTGTATTCTGCAGTGCTGGCAGGGCAGTGTGCCTTTCTAAAAGAGAAAACTCCAGTGTAAGTGTATGCTAAATAGAACAAGGTACTCAACTGCGTACAGCAGCTGGAAAGGCTGAGACCCACATCGGTACATGGGTGTAATGAGAGCAAAGCCCAAGCACTTCTTTGGGCAAAGCCCATCCTATCTTACTGAAAGAAACATCACTAAAAAAAATAGCCACCTCTCGTGTTCATTGAGGAAACAAAAGCCATATGGCAATTTGTCCAGCATTGAAGATGAGGAAACAGCAGTCACTGAAAGAGTCATATACAATCTAACCACCGGGGGGAAAATGTTGTTCCTTATTCAGCTGATTGGTGTCTCTTGGAAACATCTGCTCTTGCTCCTGAGTTTCTTTAATGAGAGCATAAATGGCACTGTGTAATTCACCTTTTCTGTAGCATTGTCTCTTGGGCCTCTATTGTGGGAGTCTCATTTTTCTTTTCTCTGCATGTTTTGTTCTGATAATCTTATTTGTTCTGTCTATGGTGTCTCTGCTTCTGATGCTTTCTTATTTTTCCCTGGATTTTTTCTGGCTTTCTGATGGACTTAATGAGGAAGGGTCAGTAATACTGATTGTATTTGCAAGGAAGATACTATCAATTTATAGTTTTTACTTTTGCAGTGATCGCTAAATTTACTCAAGTAGCAGAGTCATTCTGGGTTTGCTCATAAATTGTTGATTCACATAAAAAAATAGAAGGGCTAATTTCAACATGGGGCCTGATGTTCTGTGTCATACAGAAATATAAAATTTCTCTTGGTAATTATATCATCCAGTTTGTGGTAGATATCTTGGACTTGCATGTTCTATCATTTAGAAATTGATGACTCATCTGGCATTGGCTACTGGAATCCTCATTTGGGTGCTGTGCAGGCTGTTTTGCTGCCTCTTGTTAATTCTCTAAGTCTGGGTCTTTCAGCCTGTTACTGCTCTTGTTATGGTCCATCTGTACACATGAGAAAAGGACCTTTGGCCTTCCTCAGATATTAATTGGGAATTCTCAATTTATCTTTTAAAAATTCAAACCTGGGCTATGTAATATCTAATTTTGCTGACTCCTGTTGGAGAGTTTGTCTTGAATCCTGGCTATGAGCTTTTTGGTTTGAGGTTTTTTTAAGCCTTCTTCCAGCTGAAGTAAACTTTATTTTGCTATTAAGCTGACTGGGAGGAGGGGCAACCATGATATTGTATTTATTTATTTTGTTTTACAGCATATATGATTATACTTTTAAAAAGCATATTTGAGAATACAGATGAGTATTACTGATTGATGCCATTGTGTCATATATCCTGTCCACCATTTTTGTTGTTTATTATTGTCTTAAACAGAGACATTTGGGGATTTTTTTCTCCATCAAGTTCCTCAGCAGTTAAAATTGCTCAGAGACGAGAAGATAAATAATTTAAAGACATGAATTTCTAAGTGTAGTTAATATTTCACATTGTAGATTGATCTGACAGTAGTATGTTTATAAATGTTCTGCTGAATGTTCCAATTTAATTGAATTTATATTTTGGCTTGCACCTTTTTATTAGAATCGCTGCAAAAAGTGGTTATTTTCTGACTTACGCGAAAGTTTGAGTTAATGTTTTTGATGTCTCTTATTTGTTTTTAAGTTCAATATCTTGAGTCATGCCATGTGGAACTGTAGCAGAATTTGCTTTTCACATATCTATCCCTATGCTTTAATTTTGCATGCACATGTATTTTATTTTATTTCTGCATTTGTATTTTTTTATGTGAATTTTTGCATCTCAGTTTTGCTTTTTTGCAGTTGGAATATATTCTGCAATATCTCTGCTGCTCTGCTGCCCAGTAGAGCAAAGGCGCTTGGTTGTCCTTCTGTATTTAATCCCTAATCACCTGTCTGAAAGCAGAGTAAGAAAACAAGAAGAGCATGCCTATTTCCATGCCTTAGTGTCTTGTCCGGGGTGTAAGTGAGTTACTTCCTATCCCTGGGCACAATGTTCAGTGTTGTAGTCTAACCTTTAGCATACAAGTCTAGTTTTTGCTCTGATATGCACAATAAATTGCCAATACATTGTGATGGATTGTTTTAAAAATTGTATTTGTTTTTGTGTTAAAGAACAGAGTTCTGAATGTAATAAGCATATCTGATAGGTAGGTATTAAGTCATAGCCTGTGTAGTTTTATTGGAAGTTCATTACAGCACAGGCACATTTAATGGTGACTGCATGTCCCTGTATGTGAAATCACCACCGGCGTAATGGGAAGGGAAGGTTGTGATAAATCTACCAGTCTAAATAGCAACAGGCCTCATATACTTCATATTCTTACACACAGCCTGTTTATTCAAAGCTGGGAAATAATCACCTCCTCTGCATTAATAAAGATGTCAGTGACCAGGGATGTATCTGTGACAGGAAGGGTTCAGGGACCTTACCCTGAACTTCTCTGGTTGCTATTTAAGGCTCAAGTGGCTTACACAGGTGGGAATGTGTGAGGCTGCCAAAAGCCTTTGCCATCACAAAGCCTGGTCCAGCTTGTGTCAGGACTGCTCTTTGCCAGGGAAAAGGCAGGACAGAAGAAGTGGCAGCAGCAGCTGTGTGGTGCATCAGGACAGGTGAGGGGAGGTCAGGTAATCAGCTGAGTGCCTGAGGCCTTTGTGACACTGCAGATTTTACTGCAGCAAGCTTGTGAGGAGACACAAAACTTGACAAGAGAGGCTGCTTCAGCAAGTAATTTTGGCATTGACTACTAAATTCGCTTTTAGCCTGTTTATTGTTTCGCCTGTGTACAGGTGTACCTATACATACCTGAGGTTTTCTTCTTGGACGCTTGCCTCTGCTCCAGGATCTTTAGCTGGGGATACAACAGAACTGTAATGGCAAAGGGCTCCTAGGCTTGGCCTGGCTTGCACCGGGGCAGCACCTTAAGAGCAACCCCCAAAGGTACTTTTGTTGCAAACCCAGAAAATTAGAGAAGCAATCAGAAGGTGTGTTGAGAAGGGAAAAGGAAAAAGCAGACTGTCACTGTGCAATAGTTACCTTAGTCTGAGGTAGCACCAGGGACCAGGCACAGGAGAGTCAGGCTCTATGAAATTACAGAGCCCAGCTCTAATGGTAGCCTTTCCAATCCAGCCTCCTTTTTAATGAAACCATAAATGCCTAAATATTCTTTTTTTTTTTTTTTTCTTGTTAATACTTTTCTGGGTACATACAGACCATGGTGAGCTTTAGACAGAAGAACGGGACAGAGAACTGGAGAACAAAGCAGATAGTGACAGGCATTGCTAGCCAAGGTAGTTCACAGCACAGCCCAGATATGCAATTAAAGCAAAATGCACCTCTCTTTTAGAGCAGCTGGACTTAAGAGGTGTTGTCATTTAACCTCCAAGTCTTCTCAGGCTGTAGTGATGCCTGCTCTCCCTGGGCTTATTTATCTAAGTCATTAATAAGTCATCAGAGCAATTCCCTTTTCGTGTGAGGTTATGGGAGGAGGGCATGTCTGAGGGCTCCTTAGTAGTCAGAAAGGAAAGGCTGCCATGGAAAAGGAGTCTGAACTGTGCGCAAAAGGCAGAGAAAGCTCTTTGGTCTCTCGTTCACGCTGAGATTCATTAGTTTTTGGAGAAAGGCTGAAAAATGTGATTTTGTTGCGGGGAGGTGGGGGTGCAGCTGTAAGTCTGCCTGCTTGCCATGCAGCTCAAAATTACAGCCCGCAAATAGATGTACATACTTAACCTCCTAGAAGGGCTGTAGCTCCCTGCTGTAGTACAATAAGAATAGTAATAGTTACCGTTTAGATGGTGCTTTCTATTTTCAGAGCTGTGCCAGTGTTATGTATTTTAACGTAAAGCGGGTGGGTGATTGTGAACAGGATGGTAAGCTTTTAAATTTCGGGGGCGGGGGGCAGTGTTATTTTGCATACTCCCCAGAATAAAAGGAAATTCAAACCCTTCTATTCTGGCAGTGGGGGCACGACATCTTTCAGCTTTCTTCCAGGAGCGACTCTCACAGGGGAGCTGATTTCTTCTCGGATCTGACCACCACAGCCCTCAGTAATTATAGCAGCGTCTGAATTCTGAGCTAAAAACAGAAGTGCAGCATGTGCCTATTCCCCATGTGATTCAGAAAGCAGGAAATTGAAAGAGCCTGACTGAGAGGAGAAGGAGTGCAAAGCAATAGACACATCCAATATTTGTCTGAAACCTGCTACGCCTGGGACGCAGGAGCTGTCATCTGCCGGCGCTGATTCTGCGTGCAGCCAGAGCAGAGCCTGATTGGGCGTAGTGGGACCGAAGGCGAGGGGAGAGGCGGCGGGGAGAGACTTGGGCTCGCCGCCCCGAAATGTAAACAGTGGGAAGCGGGAGGGAGCCCAGCGGCCGCATGCTCCGGGGCACGGGCAGCCGGCTCCGGGCTCCCGCGGCTCCGGCAGCCCACCGCGGGCAGGTCTAGCCGTGCCCGGCTCGGAACAAAACCGGGCACTTCGGAGGATCTCCTGCCTGTGGATATAAATAGGGGCGATCGGGATGCGCTAGCTCTCGCCGCCGGCGCCGCAGCTCCTTCGTGCTCCGCGCCGCAGCTGGGACAGGGCGATGGACATGAACATGAAGAAGTTCACAGTGCGTCGCTTCTTCTCGGTCTATCTTCGCAAGAAGTCTCGGTCAAAGAGCTCGAGCCTAAGTAGATTTGAGGTAAAATTCGCCTTAACTTTGTTAAACGCAGCAAATGCTGTTAGGTGCAGGTAACAGATAGAAGAGAATGCCCTGCATTTACTGATGTGATAAGTAGTTAAAGGTGGTCTTTCCCTGGAGGTGGTGATATTCGCACCTAATGTTCTTTGTTTCAGTGTAATTCAGTGCTTTTTCTCGGTAGTATTCAATACATTGCATAATATATTTAGTGTGTTGCCAAGAGTCCTTTTATCAGCCTTGCAGGGGAGTAGGAAGCTGGTTCAGGACATCATGAAGTTGTAGGAAATAATTACAGATCCACTTAAATTAGCACAAATTACACCGTAGTTTGAAATAGCCTCATATTTTAATCTTCCCCTGCACACATACCATTCTTTCTTAGTGCTAGATTTCCAAATAATTAATCAATTTGCTCGTGCATTTCCTATATATGGGGTGTGTTAGACAGGGATTCTCTTGCTTATTTCTCTATAGGTTCTCGTGTTTGCACATATTCTTTGTATTTATCTTCTCTCCCATGCACCTCTCCTTTGATTTATTTTGTTTCGGAAGAAGTTGTTCTTTAGGAGCTGACAATGTCAAATTAAACCTTTAACGATTTAGCAGCATGGGGAGATGAGGGCAGTTGAAGTAGGAGGTATTAGCAAATTGGAATGTGTGAATGGGTTAGAACCCGGATTTCTGCCTGCCTTCCTCGAACCATTGTTCTTCAGCCCTATATTTGGAGCTGTGAATAGTCGGCAGGATGTGAGATCAATTGAATAGATGTCAGTTATATTTATGTTGTTCACTTTATCATTGCAGATGATCTGCAACCTCTGCATTAAAATAGAGGTAGATGGGGCCTGATTCCCTTCTCTCACATTTATTTTGTGCTGGTGTACTTCAATTGACCTCTGAGGAGTTACTCTGATTTGCACTGGTACTCCCAGGAGGAGGATTAGTTTTACGCTGTGTGAATACATTTTGAAATGTTATTCCCTTAGTGTCCTATTTAAAGCACCAGGTAATTGAACATAAAGTTCTTCATGTGTCATTGCTTAAACAGGACATGCTGAAAAGCTTAGTTTTTGACCTGTATGTTTTGTTGGTTTTTTCCTTTCCTAACTATTTAAAATCAACTGTCTTGAGAAATGATCACGTAAGTTACCTAATTTTATTTTCATAATCAGACATGTTACACATTTATAACAAACTAATAACTCCCTCCTTGCAACAGTCCTGTCCCAGTAGGACTGAGGGGAGAGATGAGGATATCTTTCCTTTCCCAGTTGTGTAGTTAGAATGACAAAGTTTAAGCTAGAGTAAATGTTCCTTGTAACACACTGTAAATTCTCTAAGCTCATGCTCCACCAAAACCAACAGAAGTAGACCTGGAGTTACATGAAGGAGTTCTGAGACAAATGAACATCTTCACAGGCCGCCAGTGTCAGGTTGGGATGTTAGGAGGGGAGTTGCTTTGGAGAGAGCAGAGTTCCACCAGACCTCATAACTATTCATTTGGCAGTGCCATAGTTTGGGAGAAACAGATTCCACCATACTAATTATTTAACTTAATGGATAATCTAGGGCGAATGACCAGTACAACTCAGCATTTGTATCGGGCTACAGTCTTTCTTCCTTTGCAAAAAAAAAAAAAAAAAAGATAGGAAAGAAAAAGTCTTTGCTATCCTTTTGACCATCAGTGTTAGATTTACTGGAATTTATCAATGATTAGGAAATAGTTTTCCCTTTTGTGAGTTATATTATAATGATTTTTTTCTGATTTTAAATAATTTGCTTCAAGAAGCAACCTGATCCATACCCTGTCACACATGTAGCTTCAGAGCATTTCGTCCACTTCCCTCCTTTCTCTACTGGCTTGTCAGTAGTGACCAACTTGATGCAAAGTGACTCAGTATTATAATGGAGTGGAGAATAGGGGCTATTCCATCTATGAAGAAAAAATGATTCATAAAACCTGTTCTGCTATTTTAGTGTGAAAATCATCAGAGTTGTTTCTTCTTTGGGTGGGGGGAGGTGGCTCGGACACAACCAAGCCTGAACATCAAGCCTCCTCTGTGGTTTTCATCCCTGAGTACTTCTGCGTATAAATTTGCAATTGCAGGCTAACAAGTGCTTGTCAGACAAACAGAGAGTGTGAAGAAGCGTGTTGGTAGATGGCTTTTTAGAAGTGAGGATATTCCTCATCCTAGCAGGTAGATATTTTTAAAGATGCAGTAAAAAGGTGCAGGTTGTTACATCATGGAATGAGTAAAAGTAAAATAAAGGAAAGACATTTGGAGAAAACACATGGGGCATTGCTTAGCTTAGTGTGCATTAGCGAATGTACCTGTCAGAAATTGTGTTGCACGATGTCATAAGAAATTTGGAAGGGAACTGCCTTTAGCAGGTTGTGTGGGATTTTTGTTGTGTTGTTCTTTTGGCAAGTTGGGAAGGAGGGTTGAAGGGTTTAAGACAGATACTCCTAGGCTCAAGCATTTAATATATCTAAAATACCACTATTAGAGTAGGTTCAAAAATAATATTAATATCATGATTACTTTTTCTACTGTGGTATTCTACACTTTAAATTCACTTGTAATGAGATCCATGGCTTACAGAGCCAGGATACAGATGCTCAAAAGGACTTAGCAAATCACAGCTAGTAACCTGACCTTTACTTAATTGTTTCAGATGCCAATGTCATTGCTATAGCTGAAACAACAAGATCATCACCTTGTGTAAATAGCTGGGTTTCACACTTTGTCCTACTAAAAGAGGCCGAGTGCACTCTGGTAAATGAGATGGTATTAGGGTTTCATTTCATCTTGCCTAAAATGCACACCCTTTTTATTATTTTGGAAAAACCTGGCTGAAATTTGAATTTATTTGGCCACAGTTTAGGGGTTTCAGTTTATATTATTTTTCAGTATGGCCTGCATTGCCCTTCATTTAAAAGGTATCTAGTGATGTAATTTTATTGAATGTGCAGAGCCAAGTTTTGCCCTTCTGCATTGCACAGAGTTCTGATTGAAGTCAGCTGAAAATCCAGCAAAGCCAATGGGAACTGCATGTGTGCATCTGAGAAAGGGCTTGGTTTATGGTTCTTGCTGAGTGTTGATGAACATGAGTGTGAAACCATCAGGATAAGGTACACACAGTGTGGAACTGCTAAAGACTTTGAGACCCAGTGGAATGCATCTTATGGCAGTAAGCAGTGTTCCTTGGTTTATAAATAAAAATTTAAATACGCCATTTGAATAAGCTAGAAAATACCTAAGCATGTAAAGAATTTGATAATATTTATTCCAATGATTCAGGAGCCTTTTTTTTTTTTTCTTTTGAGAAAATGACCAATTAAAACATTGCGTTTTATTATCTTTGGAGATGTTTCTGAGTTTTGTATTACCGTCATATTTTTAATTATTAATTAATTATTTAATTTAATTATTCTTACTCTTTAATTCTTCTAATTTGTTTTTAGTCTTACTGGTAATGATGAATCCAAATTATGTTTAATCTATGTATGGGGCTTAGAGCCTAGCAGAGTTCTTGCAAATTAATTCAGAATTACTTTGTAGCCTGGTGTGCCTTGGCATGGTCAGTTTGAGAGGCAGGATCTCCTGTGGATGATCCAGGAGTGAATCCTCTGGTTCCAGCACTGGCACGCAGAAAATGGAAGCGAGCCCATGCCGGCTTGGAAGTAGTAGTGCAGAAGCATTGACACTGGCTTTGTAATACTTTGTTATGAGAGGTTTTTCATTCTAATCTTAGGCTCTGATTCTGATTTCCTACAAGCTAAAGTTACAGCAGCCTTAGGAAAGAGCCCAGAAAATGCTGAGCCAGACTGCTCCTTCTCCACAGTGGGCTGGAGCAACGTTTTGCTTGCAAACGCTTGTGAATTCTTCTGCTCTTGTATAAAGAACAATTCTGGTTTTTATCAGCAGTTATGTGCTTTATTCTGTCTCTCTTTTTTTTTTTTTTTTTTTTTTAAATAGTTACTCACTTGGTAGAGGAATAGAGTATTTCTGTCAAATGCCAGAATAAAGGCAAGTTAAAGAAGGGAGATGGGAATTATCAGCCCAAGAACATCTCCGCAAGGTGCAAGTCCTGAGGCAGCTTTAGTTTTTATTTTTCTCCCCCGTGGTAATGATCATCTTTGTGATGTGTGTTCTTGTTACAGCAGAAGTTACTGACACTATTGTAGTGTTTAACTTCCCCCAGCTGCAGGCAAGACTTTTATGAGGAAATGCTGCAGTTCTTGTAGTCTTGCACGGCTTGCTGGGGGGAAGGGATGCAGGGAGGGGAGAGCGAGTGAGAGCAGGAGGAGCAAGTAGTCCCTCAGACAGATCACTTGAGGAGCCAGGAAATGCATTTTTCAGGCTCATTTTGACAACTTGCTGTGTCATTACAGATGGTTCAGACCGTTGTGCTTTGTGTTTCCCATTTGAAAAGAGGAAAATTATGATAAATATCCAAGTCCTTTGATACTATTCTACCTATTGACATTGGGTTGGGAGGCAATACTCATATGTGTACATATTCATAATAAAGGAATTGTTTCCAATTCCCTGACTGCTTCTAACTTCATCCCCAGTAAAGTCTCATGTGCCTCAGGCTTGATATGTGCTCCTTCCCACAAGCCTCAAATTAACTGCTGAGCTACAGAAAGTGAAAATTAAGCAGGTAGATGTAGGGGTAACTTGTACACATGAAAAATCACAGAAAATTTGGACTGGGAGGCATTTAAAAACCCTTAATCTGGACTCCTCTACCTCCTTAGGCAGCATCAGCTATATCTGAACTATTCCACCAAAGGCTTTTTTCTAATCTCTTATTGAAAGCCTTCAGTGGTAAATGCTCATAACCTCTGTGTGTGATATATTTTACAACATTATCTTTAGCATCTGAGGGTTTTCCTAATATCTAGCCCAAGTTTTCTTAAGGTAATTTAAGCCTTAAGGACTAGTCTTCTTGTCCTCCCCACTGTAACTGTGAAAACGAGATTGTTTCTTTTCCTTTGCAGCAGGATTTTTACGCGTTTGAAAGCTGTTCAGGTCCCTTTCCTCAGTTTTTCTGGTAGGGTGGGAAAAATGTCTCTTCTCTTTTCTCAAAGTTAGGGACTTCGAGGAACAAGACCCTGGGCCAGTTACAGCAACATTGTTAGGGACTGTCTCTTCCTTTTTTGGATGCTAATTGTCCCTTGTAAAAATCAATTACATCTCAAAGGCCCCTACCCTGCCAAAGACCAATCCAAATTGTCATTTTATGCTCCATTTCCACCATCTAAATGTCTTCATGATTCCTTGATCTGATGGTATTTGGCACCCAAGCCAGTGCTGACAGAGTTGATCCATGGGCTCTAATGTCAGATGAATTCTGACATACATCACACAGTTAAACACAGGCTCTGGTCACATAGCCGGGGTGCACGAATGTTTGGGCATGGAGCAGGGGCATGGGATCGTCATGTAACAGGAGAGGTCTTCATCTGGGTGTGGGATGGGTCCTGTCTGACCACAGATGGGACAAGCACATGCCTACAAACTAATGATGGAATGACAGAAAGGGAGAGGGCAGTGCCCCTCCACTCTCTGGGCCAGGTAATGCCCTGGTTCCCTGTGCCTGGAGCATCTGTGTGTGGGTGTGCAGGAGAGGAAGAGCTGAACCTCAGGGACTGTTGGAACCTGTGGGCAGCTGAACCCTTGCCTAGCATTTATTTGGAGTAATGTAGTTTTATGCAAGTGAAAAACATACAATTTTATTTTAAGTTTTAGCTCTTAGCATGATGTCTTGTCTGACCCTGTGGCACAAAAAGTCTGTTCTCAGATGGTTTAGCTCTCCTGCATCTATTTTTATTATCAGTAGCATTTGATTAATGCATTTTTCTGCTAGTCTCAAGGGAAGACTCCTTTTGTGTGTGCTTTCTGCATTTGTGTCCTCACAGGCAACTGGAAATATTTTTAAAGTAAGACAGAAATCAGAATAAAACCCCTCCTTATGTTGATTTACCAGTTACTCAAGTACAAATACTTTCCATCTAAATATTTGCTAGTCCTTTCCTTTTGTTCATTTAACAAGACTTACTGTCACAGTTCAGCAAGGATTCAGTAAAAGTATTTGCTGTTAAGAAAGACTCCGAATACTGCAGAGAAGCAGCAGTTGGTTCTGCACACAGGACACGCTCTGTGTGTGTTACCAGCAGCTCTTACAGAGTACCGCTTTTGCTTCCTGGAGAACAAACTTGCAGGAAATGAAAAAGAATGATTGGAACACTAAATCTGCCTTGAAAATAGCTTTCTGACTTGAGGAATGTGTAAGGAAGCAAGTGATACATCTATTCAAGGTCCTTGCACGACAGCTACAATTCACGCACAGGGAAGTGCCTTCCAGGCAAAGTTTGGGGTGCACATTCCCTCGGTGAGTGCATGGATGGTGATGGGGTGGAAACTGCATGGCTTTGGAAGACTTTTAAGGGAGCAGCCATCCTTTGCTTTTGAATCTCTCTCACTCCTTTGAAATGTACTTTATTTGAAATGTACCACTATTTCAGCAGAGCTGCTTTTACTGTGGGATGTGGGAGAACTTACAGCTCTCTTCTAGCTGAGAGCCAGAAGGATACTGGAAGTGCAAACCTTTTAGAGAACAGAAGACAAAACCATGAAGTTTCTAATGAAGAAAATCTTTTCCTCAGATTGCTGTATATTATTAGGCATTCTATATCAGTGCACAGGCAAGAAGGGAAGATACAGTTTTGCCAGTGTGCCGTCAGGTGGTAAGTAATGATAATAATTGGCAAAATGCCAGTTAACTCCTTAAACCTTAACACATGAACTCACATAAAGTCCAGGTGTAATTCAAAGGTGTCATGCCTCTTTCCTGCAGGGCCAGATCTGAGCCTGTGTATGGCTGGCAGAAGGCAGTAAATAGTTCTGCTTTCAAGAATTGTTATGAATAAACTAAAGGCTTTGCCGGGGGGGAAGCTCAGTGTGTGGGTTTATCTATAAAATTAATCTTTCTTTGCTTTTAGTAGAAATTTCTGTTGTTTTTTTCTAGTGAGAAACAAAGAAAATCCTGCATCAGTTCAACTTTGTTTTGTCTACTTTCACATTGCCAGCAACTAGTGGACAGGTTCTGTGGCTCTGAAAGATATCTTTGCCTCAAACTTCTGCATCAGCAGACCTCCATGGCAATCTTGCCTGTATCATACAACCTCGTGACTAGAACATATCTGGGACAGCAATTAAACATTGTAATGGCATTAATTGCAAGTCCATCTCTCTAAATATCTGAAACCCTACTGGATCTGCTGCTAGTCTGCACACTTCCTACCTTATTCCTGTATGGTTAGGCATTGTAATTCTTACTAAAGAGTAATCTAAAAGCAAGGCTTTATGTTAGATTATTTCTGTGACACAGTTCAAGACCCATTTTTATCACTAGATTTGAATTTTTTAGTACTTAGTGTGTGCAGATGTTAAATAGTACATAGTTAAAAAGTTTTTTTATCACATTTCATTATGTTGTAAAAACTTGAAGCTTTTTTTTGGCAAGTAAAATCACTAATTTTTATTCCAAAACAAACTCTTTAATATTCCATTAAATCAACACTTTTAATATAGCTGAACCAAGACATTTTTAAAATGCAAATGATTTTCGTGTGTTGGCGTTTTATGGCTGATTTCAAACACATTGCAATGCCTATATTTGAAAGGATGGTAAAGATGATATATATGTTCTTGTTTTTCAGATTCTTGTACCCTTGAGAGTTACCTTCTTTGTATGTGGCAACCAGTGAAATAGGCATAAAAGGAGGGAAGGAAAGTGTCGTAGTTAATCTTAGCTTTACTTCTGCATTCTGCCAACTTCTCTTCAACTTCTATTTCCAAAGAACGACCACATGATTAGGTTTACTCAAGAAATGGGTGGAAGTGTGTTTTATGAATCCACCCAGGACAATGCTGTGTGGTGTAGAGGCAGGAAAGCCCCCACTGAAGTAGGCATCAATTAATCCCTCTCAGTCTCTCCAGCACTGTGGAGTTGTCCAGGTTTATGACACCTGCCAGTCAGAGGCAATGATACAGTTTTATTTTCATTATTTAATCCTCTTCTGTTCATGATGAAGTTTTAGCAATTGTAAGGCAGAAAATATGTAAAGCTAATAAAGCAGGAGTTGAATCAAACTAAGCTGAGGGAGATTGAGGGGAGACTTTGCTTTCTCCTTTAAAATTTTTTAATGTGCATTTTCCTTAGCTTGGTGGCTAAATCAAGCCCTTATGTCATAAGGATGAGCTCTTTGGGGGCATTTGCTTTGGTCTGAAAAAGGACGGTTGTGTGTACCATGTTAACTGCAAACTGATAAGAGGCAAAAAAAACCCCAAAACAACACCCATGTTAGCAGAGCTAGAGACAAAACAGATTCCCAAAATCATTTGCTGAGATTTGTTTCCCCCCGCCCTCCATGATTTCAAGTTTTTATGCATTTGCAGAATTGAAGAGTCCATACTAAAAGCAAATTTCAAGTGCACCTGCTTTCTCTTTTCCTGCTTTTGTGGAAAAATTAATGTCACATCATAATATACCAAGTGGCAATGCTGATAAGGATGGTGGGCCACAGAATTTACTCTGTCTGCAAAGTAACTGTAGATAACATTTATTCACCTGCTTCCCTCTATTTCACCAGTACAATTATGGCAGCATCCAGATGTCTTCTTTTCCCTTCCTGTGGCTGTTAATGCCATCGATGCTGCAGCATCCCTTCTCGCACGGCAGAGAAACTCCATCTGTATTTGCTGTTCTCTTGAAGACCATGTCCTGAAAAAAGAAAAGCCTAATGGCATCTTTTGCCTGCTGGTATGAAATGAATTTCTGAAGGTCTTCTCTGTAACAGGGATTTTGTATTCTAGCAAACAAATTTTTCATTTTTCCCAGACAGGAAAACCCATATGGGACATTAGAAGGAATGCTGTTAATGATTCTGAGGATTGTCACTTTCAAAGCACAGACTACCACTTGTGATTATCTGCCAAAAGATACATGTTTTATCCCAATTGCCTTTTTGAAAACATTCTCTCCGCACATCAGGATAAAGTTTAGATACCAATTTACTCTTGGAGATGGGTATTCCGCTATGAAAGGGTGTAAGTTACCCATCACAAAGGTAATTATGTGAATGGTTCCAACTGCAGTTTTTCCCTTGCTTGGTTTAAAAGCATTTTCTCTCTCTGTAACAGGTTGTAAAAGAAGCCATAAATTAATTTGAGTAATGTTTGTATTGGAAGAAATGCTATAATATGCAGACCTTTGTGATGTTATGGGAGGAGTTGTTTCTTTGGAATTGTAAGGAAAATGTAAAGGTTTTGACTTAATATTTCTATCTTTCTCATAACATGTCAAATGAGTGAATTAAAACTGTAATCTTTTCCAATGCAGATGATCTGGGTCATTTCAAAACAAGAGCTTTTTTGAAGAGCCTTATTTATGAAAAACAGATCAGTCCTTTGCTTCTGCTCTTGACCACTTCTTCTATTGATCAGTCTAGGGTTTCCTTTTTGCCTCATCTTTTGTGTTCATCTCTTCCTCTCTGTTGTTAACCACATGCAAAACCATGGTAATTATAACCTATCCCCCGGGAAGTGGGGACTTAAAAAACATTTAACGTGCCGTATACACCACAGCCAAGAGAAAGTTTGCCCTTTTATGCTAGCTTTTAAAATCCTTTTGCTGGTGTGAAATTCGTGGGACTGAGAGAGAAATAAGAATAGAGCTCTCTCCATGGAGTACCACTATGGTCTATAAGCACTCATTTATCTTTCTGGTGATCAGAGAACTGTTGTTATCTGGGATTTTGTATCATCTCTTCAGGGAGGCACATCAACTCCCCATTTTTCAGTTACTGAAGAGAAGAAATAAAGTTGTTTTGCCCTCCTGGGATATGATTCTTTACTCTTGTCTGCAGGCTTTTCTTCCCTCTTGTAAATAAAGGTTGAGGATTTGAATGTGCTGTGCACTGGTGTAGAATCACACAGCTGGACTGAGGAAATGCTGGGCTCCACACTCGTGGAAACTCTACCCTTGAGACCAGGCTCTTGCCTCCTGGTGTCTACTGAAACTCACTTTGCCGTCTCAGATGTTTCCCTTGTAAGGTAACACTTCTGCTTTTTCCTTCTCCCTCACCCTATCATTCATCTGATTCAGCTTTTTTGGTTTATGCTTTAGACTCAAACAATGCAATCACATGTTTTTGCTTTTCTTGTACTGCCTCTGTTTTGGTACTTTCCACCCTCAGTTTATGAGGTAGCTGGGCAGTCATCAGTAAGAACAAAGCTTTGTTTGAGGAAGTGCTGATTCAGAGATGATACTCACCTCTGAGGCTGGGCAATGGTCAGATAGCTCCGGAGCAAATCCCAAATGCAGTACTTACTATATATCTCAGAAATGGCCCATCTCATATACTACAGTCCTTGCCTATTTCTCTTCAAATGTCTCTGCATTCTGGCTTTCTGTAGTTTAAATGTCTTGTGATCATTTCTCCTTCAGGGAGGGCAGCAGCAAAAACTCTTAGGGAGTCCCCTTGCCTCACAGGCTGCCGAGTGTGTTGCTGGAGGTTTCATACCTATGACTCAGCTCTGCTTCCAATTGAGCACGAGTGTCTGTCTGTCTGGGATTTTAGCTTTATTTAGTACCATTTTCACAGCACCTCTACTCTGACTTCAAACCATGGTTACTATGGCATCTACGATATCTTAGAAAATAGTGAAACTAAGGTATCAGTGTTAACATTTTGTGTTGTGTGACAGCTTTTGTTCCTGTTTTGCCTCTGTGTTTTCACCCTCTATGTTTTCTTTTGAATCTTGGTGAAAAAAACTCAAAGTGAAAATGACCACTGTCATTTCAGATATGAGAAATCATGCAAAGCTTCATGGTTTCTGCTCAGTCATCATCCATTTCAGTTTCCCGAAAGGTGTGAACTTATGTAGTTGTTCATCTTGGGATTTCCATGACAAACTAACCTGCATTAATTTAGTCATTTATGATAAAAAGATCTTCCATTCAAAGGCCCTTAGCCTTGTAGTTAAAGGCTACTTCTGTTATATTTACAATGCCATAAAGCCTAAACCAATGCAAACCTAAATGATTCAAAGCACATGAAAAGCAAATCAAATTGCTCTTTTTTCTTCCCTGGAACTGCAATGAGATCTGAATCAGAAGAAAACTTGTATTGCTTTTGTTGAGATATACTTAACACAGTATCAGCCTGGCATTGTTGTTGTTGTTGGTAGAGCATCTTTTCTTCCTCATTTCTGAAACTTGAGATGTAGCAGAATGCTTTAACAACCTGCTCTAGGTAAACTTCCTTGGCTTCTCTGTCTTCTGGCTGGTAGCCTCAAGTTGCCAACAAGGACTGTGCAAAAAAAAAAAAAACCAAAAAAACCAAAAACCTCGTCGTTTAATATTTAAGCACATCTTACATTATTACCAACTTTTGGGGTAGCGCAAAATTAGTGTCATCATAACTGAATGTGTAAAAGAGGGTTATCCTTATCACAAGTTAACCTGTGAACCTAGAAGGCTAAATTTGATTGTGTCAGAGGGTCAAGTGCCCATGGCAATACATCTGGATCTGAAATCACAGTATTTTATCCATGTGGCCTCTAGAATATATTGAGATTGTCAAATCAGGAATCTCCCTTTTTCTCGGTGTAATTCAAACTCTTGCCTAACTGGATCTTAAAGAGTGTCTTGCTCTTTCCTCCTAAACTAAAAAGTCTTCAAGGCATATTTATTAAATAAAACCAGCAAAGTGAATCTTGAACTGCTGATGTTCCCAGCTAGTAGTGGATAAAGAGGTGTTCTGTTACTCCTGCAGGGATGCAAACCAAAATGTCAGGGTATTACACTGGTTTTCCTTTACTTTTCTGAAATGGCGATGTGTCAGTGTGCTGTGTGTTTGCCATGTAGTCATCTGTGGGAACAGAGGAAATTCACCAAAGAACGGAATTGTTGATTTGGATTCATTTTTAGGCTAGGTTCCTTTAAAAATGAGGCTTTATACATGCCCTGACATGCCTTTCTGTCCCTAGGCTTTGAAAGCATTGTCAAATATAACAGAGAAAGGGAAAAAAACATCGTGTTCTTGAAGACACCATGTTCCTGAAAGAGTGATGAAAATAGGGGCCTGCAGAAAGGACAACACTGCTACCACAAAATGAAGGAACAGGGAGTGGGAGCATATTCCTCAGCCACTAAATAAACGAAGCAGAGAGAGATGGTGGGAGAGAATGGGACAGCTTGGTAAGAAACAGGGATTCCTCATGCCACTATTTTCAGAACATTACTATACTTTGATGCCAGGAAGCAAAATAGGAATTTTTTTGTGAGATGTGTACTTGGAATTGCTGCAGAAACAACTGGATTAGTCTATTTACCTGTGTAAATTTTTGGGCTTTGAAATACTATAGCTCCCAACAATGATGTAATTTATCATAATACTGCTGCCTTTTACTAATGTTTTGCCCTTACTATGAAGCAAGGAAGCTCTTTTGTTCTAGCAATTCTTGCTTCTAATGTAATGGGTGAGGCAGAAATCACTAGTAGTGCTCTTCTATCAAGGTTACTGAGATGCTTTTGCTATAAGGCACAGGCAACGTAGTATATAATACTGGTTGTTTTTCTCTTTTGGAATCCAGTGATCATTTTTGTGTGGAAATATGTTAAAGATATTTGTTTGGAATCACTTAAAATGTGATGTACTATGGGGAAAAAAGAGGCATCGGTCTATAATTTATGGAGTAAAAAACTCACAAAGACTACTTTATCAGTAAAATTATTTTTAAAACCTTGTAGAAGTTAGTAGAAAGTGTAGGCTGACAAAGAATTCATCACAAAAATTATCATCGTATAACTCATAAGGTTTTAGAATCCTCGTTACAGAATTATAATAGAATATCAGTGTTTGCTTGACATATCCTGTCTTGCTAGCTAATTGTTATTTTGATGACAAGAATAATTAATTTGTTTGGATAAAAGTGAATATTTCGACTGGTGAGAGAGGCTTTTCAGGAGCAATGAGGAGTCCTCAGGCAGGAATATTTGGAGTAAGGAAGTCTGGGAAGAATATTGTGTTTACTGATGCTTTCCTTGAAATTATAATAATTGCTGTAAAATTCTGTTGCATATAACTATACACTATCAAATTACTTAGTTTGGTGTCTTGTATTTTCATGCTGAACAGTCAAGTGGGTCAATCTACAGAATTTTGACATTTCCTGATGCTTGCAGGATGTGTAAATAGCAAAACAAGGTTTCTGCTTGGTGACACTGTGAAGCTGCTAAATTTCTTAGCCAGGTCCTGACTACAAAACCTGTGCCCCACCACCTGGAGTTCAAACTGACCACGATTGCACAGCCTCCTTACACGCTGCCCCTGAACTGCAATGAGCCATCTGTGCAAACAGGAGAGAAGGGGACTTGTGTGGGCACGTGTAACAAATGTTTTACACTAACCAGATTATACACATCATTTTAACAGACAGTCTGTTCTGTTGTTTGCAATAAAGGGAACATAAGCAAATAATGCCTAGTGGTATTCTGCTCTTTTTCAGGACAATTTCTGAAGAGGAGTCAGATGATACAATTTATAAGGAATATGTTGTGATTACAGCCATATTTTGTGTGTGTATACGTATGGCATTTACATGAATAATGCATTTAACGGTGTAAATACATATAGTATGGCAGTTTTTCCATGGAAAATGCTACTAAGAGGATTAGAGTTTGATCTCATAATACCATACACAACCTCTCATTGACCCAGAGTGGAGGATTGTTTAGTTCTGGGAGTCACCAAACAGATCAGCAGCTTACGTTTTTGCTGCTGACATTCCGTTTGAACTGAAATTGCTACAAAGATAACTTTTTTTTTTTTTTTTTAATTCATGAAAATCTGTCCCCCAACTGATATTGTGCAACTTATTTAAAAAATGTTTTCTCAATTGCAGGGTTTAAACTCCTCTTAAAATGATTTTCAGGTTATAAATGAACAATTTCTGACCTTGTTCCTTACCTCTTGTTCTCATGGCTGAGCTGGTTTTCCATATCATCTCCTGTCACCCCAGGTGTAGATTTTTCCCTTTTGGTCTGTAAGAGGCTCTTCCTGTCCCTGAAAATGCTCCTAATGAAATCATCTTTTTCCCAGCTGCTTCAGATACATCTTCTGTTCCACTGCTGAAGCCCATCCTGCAGACTAAGCCACTTACCTCCCCTTGTTTAAATATCTTATAAACAACCATCCTTGCCACTAACTGAAGCAAACAAGCTCAGTGAACCATTTCATGCTGCAAATGTCCTTTCCTTGAAACTTCTGAGGTTTTTCTGCTGCCTTCACTTCCACTCTGTAGCCCTTCCCTTTCTCATAGAATGCTAGAATGGCTTGGGTCAGAAGGGTCCTTAAACATCATCTTGTTCCAAGTTCCCTGCCATGGCCAGGAACAACTTTCACTGGACCAGGTTGCTCAGAGCTGTATCCAACCTGATCTTTAACACGTCCAGGGACGGGGCATGCACAGCTTCCCTGGACAGGCTGTTCCAGAGCCTCACCACCCTCACAATAAAGAATTTCTTCCTAATATCTTACCAAAATCTAGTCTCTTTCAGTTTCAAGTCATTATCCCTTGTTCTGTCCACACGTGTTCTCCCTTCTGGTGTTGTACCAAAGGCTGTGGACCCCCTTTGGCCAGGGAATGTCTGCTGGTCATGGAGGGCAGCTCATAATTTGTATTAAATCCTAACCACAGAGAGATGTTTTTGCCTTTGCACTGACGTTCTTCTAATACAAACTCTGCACCATCTACTAGTGGCACCCATGGCTTAAATATGAAATCACCAGTTGCATATTTTGCATACTTGCAGATACTTTCAAATATCTGTGCTGCTTTACAAAGCCGTCCAGCTTTTCCTTTCATAGTTTGTCACGCTAGGGAAGTGAATGACTTACACCCAAAACTCTCCCTGGGTCGCCAGTGCATTTATTAGCATAATATTAAGGACTATCAGAGTTTTTGATTCTCTATGATAACCAAAACTATCTGCACAATTATAATGGTAAAACTCCAAAGCAAAATTCAGACATTTCTTTTGGTTCAAATAATAGATTTCTGTGTTCTCCACTGGGCTCCATTTCATAGTGATAAATAGCTCTCACTTACAGAGAATGCCCACACTATCAAGCTTCCCCAGTGTTAGTACACCTGTGTCTT
The DNA here is from genome assembly GCA_013397915.1 of Daphoenositta chrysoptera. Taxonomy (NCBI): domain Eukaryota; kingdom Metazoa; phylum Chordata; class Aves; order Passeriformes; genus Daphoenositta; species Daphoenositta chrysoptera. The sequence goes on from VZRO01003721.1 coordinate 72,510, forward strand.
ACTTCACAACCAGTCTGTTCACAAGCTTCTTATCTTCTTTAGAAGCTGGAAGATGGGAAGCACTCCATTTATTGTTGTGCAAGCGTCCCTCAGACCAGACAGACACTCCCTGGACACTGCACTGGTGTTCTTTACTGTGCCACCATGGTGAGCTCTTGTGCTCTTACCTGTCCTGATTTCAGTTGTACTGCAGCCACCTCCTAGAGAACCATGTTTATGCTTTCTACTCCTACACAAAAAGCACTTTGTTTCTGCACCAACCAACACTGAACTCCTCAGTAGTCTTCAAGTACACTTTTCCTAGAGCTTTCTTCATGTGTGCACTCTGGATTCATATTCAGGGGTTCCTGGTAGTTTGAGCAAAGAGGCACAAATACTGCAAGTTTCCAAACCCAAAGAGTTTTATCTCAGGAAGAAAAATTAAAAAATGCAGTGTCAGAATAAGGTTTGCATGTGTTTCCTTGCCTTTGTTTCTTCCCCTACGTAGGTATGGTTGGGTTGTGATCAGGGTGCTTTAAGAGGATTTATATTCAGATCTCTGCATTTGATTAATCTTAAGTTTTCTGTCCTACCAAGTCCTGCACAGCTTCCCATCCCAGATACTCCTCTGAAAGGATCTGTGCTCTGACCACATTGTTTCTCTTCCTGACTAGCCACATTCAACAATACCCCTCTCTGGAGGGGTGTATAAACAGGAAAACAACTAAATATAGATCACAGAGAGAGAAGGAATAGAATGCAACAGTGTGCATAAGGAGAAGGACTGCTTGCACAGATGGTGTAGGGCCTAGAGGAAATGTGGAGGGAGAGAGAGAGAGAGGCTTGAGAAGGAACAACAGAGATGGGGGAAAAATTACCTGTGGCATAAACTGTTTATGGGAGAAAGGAGGCAGACAGAAGATCCCTCTGTTGCCTGGAGCAATCTGTAATGAACTGGGTTAGCATGATCAGAGAACAGAGGCCAAACTAGACTTGAAATCTTGTTTCCTTCATGATTATCTGCTGCCTTGATTAGAAGCTGGTCAGCAGAACAGTCTTGAATACTACAGCCACCTCTTCGTAGCCAGCCTGCTTTGCTGGAGCAGAAGGCAGGGGAGGTCAGCCTTCATGTGAAACAGAACATAAATATAATTTCATGGAATGGCACACCATGAGAAATTTAGGGAGATGCTATTTCAGGCATCTCCCTGCCTTAGTCTCTTACATTTTTTTAGTTTTATTCTCTTACATATTAACACGAGTTGCTGACCCAGAGCAGTCTAACAGCCTCTGGTCAACAAACTGGCTTAAAGGAGAAAGAGGGACCTCACATCTCTCCTTCTCCTTACTGCAGCCCTTCCCCAGCTCTTATGCTTCCTGCCCAAGCAGGTAGGAGGTGACCATGGCACATTGCTGTGTCCTTACACGTATCAGCAGGACCCATCTGTACTCCCAGTTTCAACAGGCATTCGTTGCTATGAGTACCTCTGTAAACTGGGAAGTGAAGTGCTCCTGTGGTAAATTACCCACTTTGCAGCAGTGGCAGCAGGAGGGAGCGGGTGGCTGTGCTTTGGCAGCCTGCAGACAATGCCTGGGTGCCTTGGCCCAAATCATGGACAAAGCAGGGCTGACACTGACACCCCAGGCTGTGGACTAGGGCAGTGATGGGCAGATCTCGAGCTGCACTGCTGCCTCTGACACGGGGGCAGCAATTTTCAAGGGAGATGGAGAGACATATTTGATTGGGAAGCAGAAACATATTTGATTGCCATTGCTAAGTCTGCCAAATCCTGATGGTTGGAGCCTCGGTTCATTTTTGGAAGGATACACAGAGATCTGTGTAAATTAATGCTGGATTCAAAACCTTCTGCTGCTTCTTTCTGTGCACAAATAGCTTCTCTACAAATAATATGTTGTCTGTCTTTCTCTTCCCCAGCATCCTTCCAACAGATCTGCACAGGCTAGACTGATAGTCGCTGGTGACCTCTTTTTGGAATTGATGGTTGTGTGGGGCTTTTTATATTGCCAAGCAATTTTATACTGTTTTGTTTTCTGATCCATGTGCAAGTCTGCAATTACTCATATTTCTTGTTTAGAAACACATTTGGAAAAAAATTATAGTGAGTGAAAATAGCCATCCTATATCCTATTTAAGTGTTAAAACCATTTTTCATTCTACCTTTTATTCTTGAAATGAAACATATGTTAATTTGAGGAAATATTTTCTTGTTTGAGCAAGAATGAGGAAAAATGAGACCATCATAGAAAAGCTTTAAGGGGTCTATTTTTCTGGAAATTAAACAAACAGCAGATTTTATAATGTTCCAAAATGGGGAATAAGTCAGTTTGGTTTTTTTGTTTTTGCTTGTTTTATTTTTAATTTAACCAACTTGTTTAGAAGAATATTATTTGACAGTTAATCTATTTTTTACAAACCAAATATATCTGCATTAATATTGTTGGATTTAAAGCACCAGAGAGCTAAGTCTGATACTCATCTGTTTGTGGAAAGATGCATCATCTTTGAAGAGATTATACTGCTAGTATTTTGATGAGAAATACTACTTATTATTGAGAAAGAGTCAGTAATTGCACTTCTATTACAGCAGAAAATTATGGGGAATAAAATCAATGTATACCAGTTGTTCAGTTGTCTTCAAAATGCTGCAGACTGACTCCATTCTGTTTTCTCCTGCATGGTAAAATCTATTGTGTGTGCCTGCATGGTTTTGGTTTTGTTTGGGGTTTTTTTCAGACTGTCGGGAAAGGTACCTCACTGTTTGAAAAGATTAGAGTGATTATAGCACAGTAATAAAAGATGTCTAATCTTACCCCTTCTGTCCCCAGTAAGACCAGGGTGGCCCAGCAGTAGAACCAGTGCAGAGGAGGCTGTGGAGTGCAGTAGCCATCCAGTGTCCAACAGAAATATGCCATTGGCCCTTTAGAGATGGGGGTCTGCTGCAGACTCCAAATTGTTCTCTGAGTTTTGTTCTTTTTCTTTAACAAGGAGGTTCTCTAAGGTAGAATTGGGATTGTTTTCTAAAGTGGAATTAACTGGCATTACTTCTCATTACTCATTACTCAAATGAAACTCTAATAGCAATACTTACGGCATATGTCTAATCTAATGTTGGTTAGACAACTGTGAATTAACAATAAGGTAAATGGCTAAGAATCTGGTTTTTGCATGCCAAATAAAGGCTATTGTCCGTTATTGTTAACGGAGATCTGCCTTTTTGTTCCTTTACATATTATCTGTTTGTCTTGGGGTGACTTTATGATGTGTATCCCCTGTCACCACTCTATGCCCAGAAGATGAATTCTGTGCCTTTAAGACTGGGTGCAAGAGAAAAAAACAGTGAACTTTTCAAAACAATTGCTCAAGGACACATACATTATATACTTCTAAAAGTATATAATATTTTGTGCGACTTTAAATGTTCTATGTTTATGAGAAATTGTAGTTCAAATGGGCAATTGGATGGTGATGAGTTGAAGCCTTCAGTTTCTTTATTCAGCACATACAGAGTGCTGTAGATTCTCCATGGCCCCTGCCTCCTGTCCCCAGTTCTGGCCCCTGATGCCATCAGCAGTCCTGCTGCAGTCTCTGGATGCACACAGGAGCGTGCACGCAAATTAACACACACATACACACACACATGGGCCTGTCCTCCGTTGTCCATGCTCTAGACAGCTCATTTCACAGATTTCAAGCTTGTCCCCACCTGGGGACCAGCAGCCACCACAGCCTGACCCCTTTGGTCCATACCCTGAGCCTTGGGTATGTCTGAGAGGAGGCTGTGATGCCTTTCTGTTCGGGATGTTTTGCTGCACCAGAGATGCAAGAGAAGCAGTGGCCTTTCAATTCAGTTGAGGAGCCATTGCTGTGGCTGTGGCTGCTCTCTGTTGGTGGCCACCAACAGGACATGGCTGTGCCAGTAGCTTTGATTGTGAAGATAGCAAATGCCCTGTGGATTTGGTAAGTGAGGGATGTGATGGGGGGGCTGGCAATGAGGGGCTATAGCAGAAAGAGAGGCAGTTCAGCAAAACTCAGACCAAAGATGCAGTGCTTCAGAAGGGAGGAAGGCTCCCTTTGAACTATATTTAAAATGAGAGGAGAAGGGAGGAGAGAGGAACATGGCAGAGGGAAGAAAGGAGGCACACTCAAATAGAAGACAGAGAAACAAGGGTGTGGAGATGATCGGAGTGAACACTCAACACAAGGCTGAGAAACTTGTCAGAAGCTTACAGAGTGCTGGATGTCTGGAAAAAGCAAAAACCTGTTTTGACTGTTTCAGCAGCTGTTCCTGCCAGCTGGTTTTGTACTCTGGAAGTCTTGCCCCCCTCCCCCTACGCCTTCCCCAAAGTGCACCATGGTGAATCACAGCTGGTAACTCCTCCAGCTGTAGATGCAGTTTGAGCAGAGGAAAGCTAATATCCTCTGGTGTTTCCAGCTTTTGGCTGGAAATCCTGTGAATGATAGACAGTGTACAGGTTCCTGCTTTTTCTAGCATAGCAAGGTCCAGCAAAGAACATGAGGCTTGTGCCTGCAGTATTACAGAGGAATGCAACAAAAATCTCCCTGAAAGAGGGAAGCAAACCCAACAGGAGGACTGTGGTTGGTCAAAGTTACGTCTCTGTACCAGACAACATTTCTTTTTAATGTTCACAAATAGCAAAGCTAGGCCAGCAAAAGCTTGATGTTGCAGATCAGACGTTAAACACTACTGACCTAAGCCCAGCAAACTCAATTTCCCAGTTTCAATGACATGTTTTCCAAGTTAGATACTGCTGTTCTGTAAAGCCTTCAGTTGAGCATCACAGGCAATCTGCCATTTAAAATTTTGTTTAAGGGCTTTTCTGAAATAATAACCTGTCCTTTACAGCATTCATGTGCATGGGACTACAGCCATGATCTGGAAAATACCACTATCATGATGTTACTAGGTTACCATCCACCTGTGTTTTTCTATACTATGTTGTTATCATTCTATAATACAAAAATGCTAATAATACGTAAAATCTCACTTGCACTGTTCTTTTCAGGTGGTTCATGTACTTTGCATTCCCCAAAATTTGGATAATGAATCTAAGCCAACAGATGGGGGTTGGTTTGTTTTTGTTTTGTTTTGTTTTTCTTCGGAGTCAAGAGTTGACTGTGTTAATTTTCTGGGGAAAAATAGGCTCACAGACTGAAGGGCTCATTTGTCAATATATGGTCCATGCCAGTTTTTAAAAAGATGCTGGGTTAATTTCTGTAGAGTATATGGGACTAGAGAGAAAAAAATATTTATGTAGCTCCACTGTTACGAAGTGTTAAAGATATGCACACACACAAAAAAGTCCCTTATTTAACTCTTCAATAATTCTTTTATTTATTAAAATTACCACCAAAGCTCTGAAAAGCAATGCTGTTCTTTTCAATGCAATTTCTACTGACTTTAAGATCTATTTTAATATAACTTCAGTTTATGATATATTTAAGCAAGGCCTTCAACATATAATTTTAAATTTAAGGTGTAAATTTTAACGTGCATTTTGAAGATCTAAGCCAAAATTACTTGCTGAGACCAGGCTGCATTTAACATGGAATATAAAAGTAATACTTCAGAGTACAATGAAAGCTGAAGCTTAAGCTCAGCTATTACAAATTCACTCTGAGGCCTTGACTGAGGCTTGGACTAATATGATGGCCTTTGAGATCAAGTTTTCACCTGAAGGGAACTTTTTTCCTACTTTTGTGTAGTACTACAAACTGTGTAAAAACAGCAATAGCAAATTACAAATGTATGCTCCCAATCCTGTGTTTCCAGTGGGATGCAAGGCAATAAGCAGCTGATAGTAAACGGGACAATGTATTGAGTAACATTTCCAATTTCAAGTCGGAAGAATGAGTTATTTTCAGTGTGCATGAGGTGTGTGCAGATGATCAGTTTTCTATTGGGATGGCAGGTTAAGGTGCAGTTGTTCACTGGGCTGCCCAGGGAAGAGATTCAGGGCTGCTGACACATGAATTCACTGCTGTAGGCAGCATGGGCTGGGTTTTTCTAACCTTCCCCAGTACTTCTAGCAAAATGTGATTCTGTTCCTTTGACCTCTGCATCTGTAAGATCATGAGATCTGTAGTGTCGTGTGAAGCAAGAATTAATGTGGGAAAACAAACCCGTAACACACAGCACGCTTGTGTAAGCAAAGGACTGCCCAGTTCTAAGGCTGTCCTGGGCCCTGTTTTACCACCAGTTAATGTAAAAGCCTAATGCATCCTCTTCCTGGTGGTTTTGTCCCTTCATTGTTGACAGGATGTGCTAAAAATAGTCTCCAGTCTATAGATATCTAAACAATGAAACTACTGATACAATTTTGGGAGTGGGGATGTTGCCACGAACTATTTATTTACACTAAGCAGCAGCAGGAGGCAAAATTAGTTTCTGTAGCTGTAGCTTAGTTATAATGTCTCCTGAGGTTAGAATATAATTTCTTTCTCATTTTGTTTTCACAGAATAGTTGAGATAGGGTAGGAATATACTTTCCCCCTGAGGAGTGGAGTAGTTTGTTTTAAATTTCCATGGTAGTCTGTACATAGCTCAGAAGTTTATCTAGAAGACCTGAAGGATAACTGAGCTCCAGCATGCAGAAATTAACAGAGTTTCAAGTTATGCTTTGGACAGCTATGGCTTTTCCAGTTCTGGTGCCTGATTAAAAGGCTGTAAGTCTTAAGGGGTATGAAAAGTTTACTTTAGAATTAGGTGAATTGTGCTTGGTTAATATTCTAAAATTAAGTAAGGTAGAGATGAATACCTGTGCTCACCTCGAGGCAGAATGAAATTCTGCCTTCTTAAATATATTTCCCATACCAATCTCTGTTGAAGAAGTTTATGCTCATTCCACTTGTTGTATTCCTACTACTTGCACTGAGCATGATCAAGGCTTGCAACCTCTATGCCAAAGCCCCAAAAATGGCTACAACTGAAGTCTTTGGCCATTTCCCACCACTGCAGGTCAGTGGCCGTGGTATGTCAAGCCATTATTAAGAAGTGTATAAGGAGTGGGGGGAATGGAAGCTGTGACCTGCTGGAAGGATGTGAGGAGTCCAGGCAGGACAGCAGAGTTACCAGTCTGTGGCCATGGGCCAAACACAACCCATATTGAGCAGTTTATGAGAGAGGCAAATTGGTTTCTTTCCCCATCATATTGTAAAAGGAGGTATAATGTATGTTGGAATGTATAATCTGAACCGTATTTATGATGGTGAATGGGAGATAGGAAACATTTTTTACTATGAAAAGCAGTCTGTGATCGTGTAGTGCTATTTTCATGCTTATTATTAATGACATAGCCTGTTGCATACTAGGAAAAGAATGCAGATTTTACACCGCTACATTTGTCATACAAATCACAATCCCTAGACAAGTCCAGGCAAAGACTGCTAATATTTTTATGAATAATGCAGAACTATGTGTCTTAGTTGTGTCTATCTCTCTAAAAAAATTTTCACTAGTTCAGGAAAGTGAATAAGCTTCCTCTTAAATAACACTTGCTGACTCTCAGAAGGGAAAGGATTTGTTGGTCTACACATCCTGAAGCTCTTCTTGCTGCCACCCACTACTTTGTCCAAGGGTTTTTTTGTTTCATTGTTGGATGGGGTTTTTTTGTTTTGTTTTGTTTGAGCGGTGTTTGGTTGGTTTTGGTGTTGTTTTGGGGTTTTGTTTGTTTGTTTTTGTTGAACTCAGGCTGTCTTTTCTGCTTTGTTTTCTTCCCTTGTTACCTTCCGAATGGTCCCCTGTGCATTCACCACTGCTGATTTCTCTGTATTTCCAGCAGGTCAAAACCATTTTCCCTCTTGCATGGAGGCACACAGTGTTAAGCCAGGGAGACTGTCTATATGTCATGCAAATGTCTTACCATCTATACCCGTGAATGCCAGTGTTAGCAAGACAGGAAGAAAGATATCTGAGAGTTTGTTTTAGACACACAAGCAGTTGCAAACCAGAAGCCTCCTCTCATCAGTTCTGCTCCGAAATTCATTTGTGTCATGGGGCTATAGAGAGGCAGTGTTGCCCTGTGCCCCAAAGCCTACCTCTGGCTATAACTATGCACAGCTTGATGCCATGTTCTGAGACAGGAAATTTCAGGAGCCCTCCTTGCCCAATGCAGTAGGCATACAGGCTGACCTTGAACATCCTGAGTTTTCTTTTCAGGCAAGATAGTAGAAGACTAAAGCTGAAGAGTTTATTTTAGCAATAAAACAAGAATCTGGATGTAAATGAGGCTGAATTTTGGAAGCAGCCTAAAAAAAGGGAATTTTACAAGAAGAGATTTATATCTTGATGCTAGATCCCAGTGTTCTCTCTCTCCTCCTTCTCTAGTTGTTTAAGGGATTTCCTACAGCATGTGTCAAAAACGTAGTTCTAAGCACTTGGCTGGTGAATTATTCCCTCATGATGAAATGTGCCTGGAGTGTTTTACCCTTCTGCTATCCTTAGGTAGAATGGTGTTTCTGGGGAGTGGGCACAAATGGGGATGAATAGCTGACTTGAGAGAGTCTTACAGTGTGTCTTGGAGATGGTCTCGTTCCACTTGACCTCGTTGCCTGTGGCAGTGCCTTTTACAGCTCAGGCTTTTCATTCAGCAGTGCTTTACCTCTGATCCTCACATGCTTTGCTGTGGTCTCTGCAGTGGTGGAGTTCTCCTAAGGGATCATGAGGAAGGAATCCAAGTCATGGGCTACTTCATGCCTTTCCTGAGGAAAAGTACTAGATCAAGTGACAAAAAATGCAATGAAAAGAAGGATAGTAATTCCTATTGACAAGTTACTGTGGTAGATAAAATTATTTGCTGCTGTATCTAAAGTTGTATACAGGACTGTCACTATTAAAAAATCAGATGAACTTTAAAAATATGTTTGGGAACATCTGAATTCTGAAATGGTCAGATATCACCTGCAAGCGTCAACTTTCTTCTATGTTACTGAAAGCAGAACTTTCCTCAGTAATAGTTGTCATGAATCATTGAATACAGGGATTTGCTTGGCAAATAAGTATTTATTGTCTTTTCATCAATAATAAGGCCCATTGTTTTCTACTGTGTTTTTTTCTTTTTTTCCTCTTGTACTTTTTGGAGAACTGCAAGCAAGAAAAAACATTTCAATTGAATTTTTTGAGTGCCATGTCACATCTGACTGCCTTGCAGCATGTTGGTTCCAATAGACGTGAGTAGTAGCACAGTCCAAAACTGCCATAACAGAATGACATATTTTAATACATCATTTGAGAAGTGTGAAAAGGGCAGCAGTCTGTGGAGCAGACAATCAGAGAACTTGGGGTTTCAAAGAAAGAGTGACCTTTAGGTAACCATGCCTATTATTCTTGGAAGGAATTGGTTGGGGGATGTAGCTATTCAAGTAAGTTGGAAAGTGCAGGAGATTTTTACTCTTGTAATTTCCTTTCCATTCTTCATCCCTTTCTTGGCATTTTCACTCACTCCTGTCTTTGTGATGCCTTTTACAACTGGAATTGCCATGTGTTTAGGAAAAAACCCAACTAAAATGGTGACCTCAAACAAACAATTTCTGTGTACGCAGATACTGGGTGCACAAAGCAGCATCTTCAGTAAGTCCAGGACACAGGAGACCTCGTACAAATGGGCAGACTGACTTGCATGTGCCCGGATTAGCAGGCTGAATCTTGTGTGCTGGCCAAAAAACCAGCATGGCCAAGTGACAAATGCAGAAGAGGCAGCCTGTGTCTCACTGTTAAAGCTCATGCAAGTCAGTGGAAGTTGCCTGCATAGAGGCTGTTGTAATCCACAGGTAAATGTGTGGTTTTGAAAGCAAGCTTGTGATGTTGGGGGCTTTTTCTTTGCCTTGCAAAACATCTGGCATGCAAAGGGCACTGAAGAACTTTGCCAGCTACAGCAGTGAGGTGGACCTGCCACTCAAGCAGTCCCACATTTCTGGAGGTGATGGATGAACATCAGAACATTTTGAATTGACTTGAATGTCCAGCAGAAGACAAGGATGTTCAGTTGCTTTAAATTTCCTTAGCTGTTCCCAGAGATTTACCCAAGCCTTATCAACAGTGACTGTTTCCTTCAATTCTTGTAGAAATTTACTGTGGGGAGCAAAATTCATGGCTTCACAACTTTGGAGACCCACCAGTCATTTTATTTATGAAGAGCAAAAACAAGCATCTCATTGCCATGTTACCATTCCCTTCTGATAGAAACAAGACAAGACAGTAATTCAGTTTTTATACCCAGTCATATTCCTGCTGATCATATGCCATGTGGTAGTAGTGTTTAACAGACACAAATTTACAGGGAATTCATTGCAGCGCATGAAAGTCATCTCGACAGTTCAGTTTGTTTCTGATAACTACAACCTGTTGGCATTTTAATGAGCGATAAAATTAATATCACCAGTCAGTTTTGTAGGCTTGGCCTCTTCAGGTTGCAGTCTTGCTTTTCCCTGCAAATGTATTTCTGTATTCAGAGAGGGGGAGTTTGTTCTGAGCCTTAAAAATAGTCAGCAGCTGCAGCAGAAAAAAATTAGAAGTATTAAAACTGTTTCAGAGTTTTTTTCTCAATTTCTCTTTTTCTTCTGTTTCCCTTCTTGCATGTTGTTACTGTCCCCCCTCACCGTGGTCTAGGGAAAAACCAGCTGCTTATGGTGGGCTTTGTGCAAGCTACAAAGAGAACACTTCACACCTGGAGGCAGCTGCCCATAAACATCTGGGGGAGTTTCTTTTTTATTTTCCTTC
>VZRO01003721.1:83311-126016 GCA_013397915.1 Daphoenositta chrysoptera
GCTCAAAGATACCACAGTTTTATTTCAGAAGGTGCAGGACAGATAGAAGCTCATTAACAGTCTTCTTCTGAAGGCAAGTCATATGCTGCTGGTGACCTCTGTCACAACACTTTTGTTCTTTGCAACTACTGTCTGGGCTTGCTAATGAAATAAGGCCTTTGAAGGTTTATTCTGCACTGCTACCAGTGCTTCTAAGGTGGCAGCAATTACTCACAATCACAGAGCAACAGCAGCCAGAGTGAAAAATTTGGGTTTGTTTTTTGTCCTTTGTTAGTGCCTCTGTAATGAAGTAGTCAAGAGAGATTCCAAATGATGAATAAGATTGTTGTTTTTGGCATCGGGAAACAAATTACAAAAAAAAAAAAAAAAGTGGAAATGTGAATCTTTCATGTGGGCAGAGCAGTATGAAGGAGCAACAGAAGCCAAATGTGAGCCATTGGACAAGCACAGTCATAAAACTGGAGAGAGAAGGGCCCTCAGTTTCCTCTTGCGTCACTGGAATTCTTTATCTGCTTCATGGCACTGAAAAATAGTAAAAGGTCGTGGAAAAAACATATCTCAGCTCTCTGTTTCTCTGTTCCATAGATGAGAAGGATGAATGGGAGGTGCCCCCTTGGAACTGATGACTGAATTTGACTCATTATATTTACTTAATTTTTAAAAATGTTGGTTTAGTGGTGATTTTGACAGTTTACTTGAAACGTGCTGGGACTAGGGATATTCTGTCAGGATTGCTGAACTGTGCCTCACCCTCTTGGTTCCCATGAGATTTCGGTATGCTGAACACTTCTGGCTCTCAAATATACCAAATTAGGCAGACTTGTGGCACTGTTTCTCAGTACATTTTCTTTCTATTTATCAAATTTGTATTACAAAATCTTGCTTCAAGACTGTATCTGCCATTTCCTTTTACGGGACAGTATACTATCCCACTCTTTTCCACCAATTGATTTTCAATTGATTGCTTTCTTTCCGTGAGGCTGGAAAATTAACTTGGATACACATGAAAGTAACATTTAAAAAATAATACATTTATGCTTCAGTGGACAGGAAAAAAGCCTTTTGGTGAAATAACATAGACTGTCCTCTGTACATGTCTTTTCTAAATGCAAGGCCTTTATTTTGTTGCAACAAAGATGCAAATTTTACAATTTTTTTTCCTCTCTTGTTAAGGCTGCAGATGAGGAGTTGGGAGTTAAGCATTTTATTGCAAGACTGATAATATTTTCAGGCATATATAGCAGCAAGCACAGTGTGTTACCGTGTTCTCATAGTAGCTGGAGGCTCACGAACGCTATAAACCATCAGCACAGGCCTGCACAATCCAGCACAGAGACAGGATTAGTGACTTTGGAAAAGCATTGGCAATAACATGGTCCATGCTCTTCAGGTCCCAGGCTGGAGTCTTTAGTTTAGCTCCCTGTTTTGTGAGGTTCTCGTGTCCCTAATTGTCATGTAATTGTTCATAGAGCAATTTGGCACTCTGGTGTACTGTGAGTGACTGGAGTTATTTATTTTTGTTCCAAAGTATGGATTTGAAATATGAGTGAATTCAAAGGGGACTGGGAATTAGGCCCATATCCTGCAGATATTTCTGCAGATGTAGCAGATGAGTAGGCATGCTTACATTTAATCATGTGCATAAATGTTTACATGAATAGTGCTTCAGTTTCTATTTTTAAAGAGAGGAAGAACTTTTAAATTGTTGCCTTTTCTTAATTCAATACACATATTACAAAGTTTTAATACCTTTTCTTTATAGCTTTTTGAGCAATCTGCTTGTAGCACAAAAAGTCAGTTCACATTTATTACTGTATCAAAGGAACTAGAATAGAGCAATGAACGTTGTGTAGTTCTAAATAAGTAGTGGAGATACCAAAGTTATCCAGTATAATAATTTTGGAGAAATCAAAGTCAGAATTCAGGTGTATTTCAAGTTCAGATTTATTACTCTACCAAAGGAACTAGAATATAGCAATGAACATTGGTATAGTTCTAAATAAGTAGTGGAAATGCCACAATTATCCAATGTAATAATTTTGGAGAAATCAAAGTCAGAATTCAGGTGCATTTCAAGGAAGAAGAGTATACAGCATATACTTTCTGACCTTCTAAATGAAAGCCCTCAAAATTTGCAAATAGACACACAAGACGCAGGTAAGTTGCTCCCTTGAACTTCAAATTATTGTAAATTGCTTTGAAAGATCCAATTTGGAACATCACAAATATGTGAATGTGGTGGACTGACCCTGGCCGGATGCCAGGTGCCCACCAAAGTCACTCTATCACTCCCTCCTCATCCAGACAGTGGAGAGAAAATATATTGAGAAAACCTTACGGGTCGAGATAGAGGCAGTTTAATAAAAGCAAAAGCTGCTTGTAGCAGCAAAGGATAAACAAGAGATGTAGTCTCTATTTCCCATCAGTAAGCAATGTCCAGCCTCTTCCCTGGAAGCAGCCTTGCAGTACATGTAGTGGTTGGTCTGGGAGACAAACATTGCCATAATGAATACCCTGGGACCCAAATCATAGCTCCTCCTCTTCTGTGACTGCCTTTGCTCTGTAGGAAGGATTGCACAAAGTAAGTAGCTACTTCCATGCCTTCGTCCAATAGAAGTGGTCATAAATACATGTTACTACTTGGATGAAAGGGGTCAGCAGGTATGTTACTGAATAAACATACCAGTTTTTCATCATACTACATTAAATTGAGAAAATTGCTGTACTTTAAGCCTTTAAATCAGAACTGATCATAGGGATTCACCTGCTCTGCTGGCTTGAATCAAATATGTATGTATAAAACACTCTTGAAACTTCATTTGTGGGCTGGTGGGCAGGCAAATATTTGTAAAATTTATTTGGTTTTAGACATTAGGTTTTAAATAGAGGAAGTTGACAGTATGATTTATTTTCCTACACATCATTTTTCAAAGATATGAAAGATAAGGGAAAACAGGAGATTTGAAGCAGTAAAAGTATGTGTTACAATAAGTAGGCACATTGCCTGGAATTTACAGAGGACACCCAGGAATTATCTAACTCCATTGAAAATCCTGTCCACTGTATTTATATAAGCTGTTGTATATTATATCAGCTTTTTTTTTTTTTCCCAATGTCTTCTATGACTCATCTTACTTAAAATAGTTCATGTGGTAATTCAGCAAAGACAATAACATCACAGAGATTATTTTCCTGCAGGTCTGCAGGATGATAACGACAATATAGGGTTGGTTTGGGGGAAATATGCAAATTTACAGATCTGCCTACAGAAGAGAGCAGAGCCGAGACTGGCTGCAGGGAACAGGAAAAGTTTTGTCTCCTGGATAAAACACACATTGAAAAAATGCCTGTTTCAGTATTTAAAATAAAAAAAATTGAAGTGTTTAGCCAGTTGGAGATTGCCAGACAAATGAATCAATATTTACTTCTGGTATCTGTCCATCTAAAGGAAGAATATGTGGCCAGAAAAAAGAAAGAGGACTTGGGCTGTTTTGTGATTTTATTTATCAAAAGACCGCTGAAGAACATGCCCAGATTCCGCTGTACTCTAACGAACTGCAGAAGACAGTAGAAGCAGTAGGCAAGAGAAGGCAAACAAGGGCAGAGGAGCAAGTCACAGGAATGAAAACTATTTTCAGAATCACATTATCCAGCGAATGAGTTCAACTCGTACAGGGACAGGGGAAAACTGAAGGATATAAAAACCTTTGGTTTTTTGTTGTTGATACTGTGAAGGATATTTAATTTACTAGCGTGTAATAGGACCACAATCTTGACGGTTAAAGCATGCAATATAACACATATGTCTATCAGGGTGTATAACTTTTACATTTTGTTTTCGTGTTATGACTTGGAAGGACTGTTTTTAATGAAATCTTTATGAAGAAGTAAAATCCGGATTAGAAATTACTGTCAGCCAAATACAGGGAGTTAAACAGATGTCCAGCTACTGCAAGAGGCTTAGAGAAAACTACCTAGTGTGCCAGCTTGGAGTTGAGGGGTTGGCCTTTTGTTTGTCTGCAAGTTTACAAGCTCAAGTGGAATTTAATTGAAGTTACCCACCATAAAGTAAAATAGTTCTATTCCTGCTGTGAAGCTACTGTCAAAGGCTACCTTTCCAATATCGAATTAAAATTACTACAGTCTTTGAGTCATAAAGTAAATTAAATCTCATAATTGCCAGTCTTTCCCCCCTTTCCCTAAGATGTAGAATCTGTCAAAAAAATGTCTACTTGGAACTCAAATTCATGGCTGTATTTAAAGTATGGTCTACAGTTTCCTGTGTTTTGGGGGGTTTTTAAGCAGTAGTATTTCCATATTAAAGTGTGTACAGTCTTCTGAAAATCTTCAGGGCAGCAGAAATCTAGCTAGTAGTCACAGTCAGTCAGTTTCAACATCATTTCTGAAGCCAGAGTTCCAAAGCGTATCCCTCTCCTCCTTTGTTGTTGTTGTTGTTAACCTTTCTAGCTGCAGGTTTCTACCTGGCCACATTTTGAGATACAGTGAGTAATTTTAACGTAACAGAAAGCTTATGTTATTTAAAACCAACTGAACTGTGGAAGTAATGACATTCAAGGCTTGAACTGCCCTAGTCTACACTGTCTATTGAACCTATTGAAAAAGAGTATGAGAATGTGTTTGTGTATCATCCATACTTTGCTAAATCCCTTTTTTAGGCACACGTTTAAAGATAGATCTGACAGCAGCAGCAGTATCTCCATGTACTTAGTTGTCAAATGTATTTTATATTTGCTTGGCTACAAGTGCAGCGTTGTACTACATATTGCTTCATCTTTCCCCACCTCCCCACACTCATGAGAAGTGGCAAGCTAAGTTATCTGTCAGACTGTAAACAGTTGTGACATTTTTTGTGAAAAGAGCTTGCTTAGAGAATGAAGCTGCTACTTCACAAAACAAAGTATTTGAGTTCTTTATCATCAAAATACTGGATCATTGTGTGGATTGACTTGCCAAATGCATTTGCAAATATGTGTCTCTCACTAATAATTCACACCAGCCTGCTGTTGTTGCCCTACTCATCTTTGCTTCCAAATGTACAGGACAGGAAGTATATGCATATTTCTGGCGAGGAAGTCTTAGGTCTGAATAATGTGATTGTCTTTTCTTTGACTCTGTAGAAATGTGTTGGTGGATAGTGTACATCTACGTGGTTTATTCACTCTACATTAACATCATATTTGCAGCAACAGGGTGAAATGAATGTTGCCTGACAGCATTGTATGATTCTATCATTTCCCAGTCCGAGGTGGAAACCTTGGAACTAAGTCAGAGATGGAGCTTGTGCATTCAGGAGCTCTGCATTACCCCCTGATACAGATTAGGTTTTGTTTGTATGGGATTTCTTTACAACAGAGGACTAAAGCAGAATTTAAGAGGTCAGCAGCATGTGTCTGCCATGGAAGCCAAAAGGAATACACAGTGGAGACTTCCAATGCCTTATATTTTGGGAGGGTTTGTGTGGGTTTTTTCCTCACTGTGAAATGCAGTGCTTTACTTGGGTGTTAGTCATAGGGCTTGTTTGGCTTTCAGATGCAAGTACAATATTGCCACCTTTTTATATGTGCAAAGTGGTTCATGTATTAACTTCTTTATCATCATTCAGAAGCGAATATAAAACTAATGTTTTGTCAACTCATCGTACTTGCTCCTGGATTACCTTGGAGTAAAGTAAAGCACTAAGGTGTCACTACATATATGTAGGTGTATATATATGTATATATATATATATATGATTATGGAGAAGGATCTGGAAGCTAACAGATGCAGCGTGCAAGGGCAAAAGTTAGGAAGTGTTTTGTATATGGTATTTTAATTGCTTAGGTGGATTCCAGGAGTACCTAGTGAAGTCCCTTGGTTCAGCTGCGTAGCCAAAGCAAACAAGATTGCCAAATAGAGTCCACCTTTTTTAATGCTTTTCAGGTGAAAATCAGCACAGTAGAATGAACACTAAAAGATTAAAGAAGACTATTCTAAGTTTTGTTAATCACTGGAAAAAAATTAATTTTTAGTGTTTTAGCCTCTGAGAACTACTTTCACCTTTAAAAGAAGGGGAGAAAATGTCATTGAAGAGGATGCAGAATGACACTGGTTTTCTATTTAAATAATTATGTTTTGTTCCATTAAATCAGGATCAAAAGCAGTGCTTGGATCTTGATTTAAATTTGTATGTGGGATTGGGAAAAGACAAAAAAAAAATAATGTAAAGTTTGATGAAGGCCATTTTGGTATTGGACCCATGAGGTTTTTATTTGAGAAAGGGGATGCGTAGGGTTGTGGGAGGAGGAATAAATAGTAGTTGACCCAGCAATGACTGAAAATAAGCTTCATGGTGTCAGGTTAGCTAAGTCTATTAGTAACAGCTGCTTTTCATGTATGCCAAACAGGATCCCTGACTATCAGCTATCGACTTTTCTAACAGGCATCTGGACTTCCAAACGTGATATGCAGCAGCCCATTACTATTTTGAACAAGACCTCATATTTCTTCTTCTGGTGATACATGAGAAATTGCAGTTCTGATGACCTCTAGGAGACCTGTATGATTTAAGCACCCAGGATCTCATTTCTTCCTTGATAATTGTTTTTCTGCTCCATATCTCCCTTGAAAATTGAAGGTATTAGCTTGTTTCAATCATGTGTGACAGTGGTACTCTCTACGCTCTGCATTAGAAATCAGTGATGTGAAGCCAGCCTGGCCTGTCACATAGGAGGAGGTTTTAGGGGATGGAAAATGGAGGGGTCTTTGCTCAGAGTCCCTCCTTGGTAATCCCAATTAGTGATGAAGAACTTGCTGAAGTGGAATTTGTGTATAAATTAATGAAGTTTTTAGCATAGACCATGTACAGCAGAGTAATACCAGAATAGTTAAAACAAGTAACTTACAGCAATTACTTGTATAAATACTTTTCTTACTCTGTGCTGAAGCAATGAGAGGAGATAAAGGAGTTACAGCAAAACAGGGAAACGTGAGTAGCTTTCCAGTGGTTGGCCCCCTTGAGGCAGCCAGTGAACTCTTAGGCCCAGACCCTACTCAGAGAAAGAATTATGTTGACTCTGGCACAGGTGTGTGTCTGTAGCCCTGGGAATAACTTGTCCCTGACTGGCATGGAGGATTTGCATTCAATTTTTATGAACCCTCATAAGGCCATTGTTCTCCAGTTTCTGATTGATTGTCCTTATGTAATAAGGTCAACTAATATAGACTTGTCAGAGTGACTGAGGAAGGTCAGCTGCCACTGGTTTAACACGAGCTGCTAAGGTTGCAGGATGAATTATGTTTTGTTTGCGTGCTGCAAAAAGCACATTATTTAAGTGGTTTTTTTCAGTGATGCCTGATGGCTTGTGTTTTCTCCCTCTAAATCTTACTCTATCGTGCAATAGTCCTAATCACAATCTAACGTGGGTTGGTGGATGTCCTCTGGCCACAGTCTCTCTGTCAGTTATGGAAGGCTGATGTGGAGTAAATGTTTTCGAAGTTTCCCGATTAGGGGTTCTCATGAAGAAGGGTCTCGATTTTCAGAGCAGGTAGTCAGTCACAGATCTGACTGAACAGGATCTGTAAGTGTGCAGCATCTCAGAAAGCTGAGCCCAATTTTTTTCTTGTGGCCACCTGATATTATTCATTACTTGTTTTGCCAGAGAGTAGGGCTAGGAAGGTGAGAGACCATAAACTCTGCAGCAGAGTCGTTGCAAGGCCAGCAACTTAACTTTGTACAATCCCCAGCTCAGCTGCATTGTATTAATTAGAGGGTAATGCCAAAGGGTGTCTTGATGTGGGTGTGACAGTGGCGTCTGAATCACCTGTCTGGACTTCTGCAATAAAAAAATTCCTCACTTCTGCCAGACTGCCGCGGTCACAGACCCAGAGCCCATTGCATCAGCCCTCCACAAAACCTAAACACAAAGTAAACACTGCTGCAGGAAGTAAAATAGTCTTGGGTGCACCCTTGTTCCCAGGCTGGAGTAGCAGAAGGAGGTACTGGCTGCAGTTAAGCTCAGATGAGATTCCCAGATGTCTTTTCATGAAGTCCTTTCTGTTCCTTCCCCTGCACGGTTCAGTGAAGGCCCTCACACGAGCCCCAGAGCCTCCCAAAACTTCCACCAGTTCTGGAGTTCCTCACTGATCCTAGCATAAACCTGTTCATGGTCCTTGAGCCACCAACCTCAGCCGTTGTATGTCCCTCACAGGTATTTCTATCCACTATTTCCTCTTCCTGTCCCAAATCCCTGTCCACCTATACTATCTTCCCAATGCTGACCTTCCTCTTGCATTCCTCTCCATCCTCATCTCCAGGTTCCTCAGGTCCTACACCAGTCTTACCCCTCTGTTTCTTTGCTGCTGCTACTACTACACTTTTTGGTGGCCACTGCTGCACTGCTGTGGCCACTGTGAACTCTCTCTCAGCCACGTCCATTCTGGGCTTCTCTTTCAGAAGAAAATTGTCTCCTGCTGTGAGGCTGTAGAAAGCCCAACAGCACCCACCAAAATCATCCAAGACAGAAGGCAGAGGACTTGGAGGTTTGCTTTGCTTTCCATTTGCTCTGCTTCCCTCAGAGAAGTTTGTTTATTGGGCCAGTTGTGACTGTGGAACAGCTCGTTCAAGTCTTGAAGCTCTACAGCCATCTCATAGGCCTCCCTAGTTTGTGAGTGTTCTTTATAGCCTGAGCCTTTCTATTTCAGCCTTGTTCTGCCTGTCCACTGGGCCAAGCCAGCCCTGGGCCAGGGTAAGAGCCACACAGTCCTAATATCTTTAAGGGAAAGGACTCTTCCTAACTGAAATGCTTTTTTTTCTTCCCTCGAAGAAAGGACTCTTGAAGAAAAATTTGTCTAGCTCTTCTTCCCACCAGTGGTGAAAACAGCAGCTGTTCATGACTGGAGCACAGACAGAGAATGATTTGCTTTTTTTTCCTGATTATGACTATAAATGCCATAGTTTTGTGGGCACCATTCAGCTGGTTTTAGCAGAAAAGTACTCCAGATGTGGCAAAAAATACTGCCCATTGCAAGCAGTTCCTGTATTCCAAGAGTGGCCAGATAAATTTGCATCTCCAAGTGGATAGGAATGGATTTCATTGCCTTCTCTGGTGATAGGCTGCTAGGCTTGCAAAAAGCATAATAACTTCGTCTTTCCACGCTTAAATATTTAGTTCTGAGGATATTTTTGGTGATCTGATTGAGTTTCCAATGCTCAGAGCAGAGAAACTGGAAAACCATTCATGGAAATCTTGTCAGGGAAAGAGGCTTTTCTAGGTGGATGAAGATAGAGTTCCTTATGAAAGGCATGTTATTGTCTCATTTTTATAGCTGACTGGATCTTGATTCTGTTGTAATGTGAATAACTGTGATAATCTAAAATCGGCTGCTACAGGTGGGTGCATATTTTGTGGTAAGTGGCACTCAGGTTGGCTTTTTCTCTAGGTCTGTTGCAAGAAGGATTTAGATTTATTGCAGTGTTGGATAGTGACTGATACCCCCTGGGGTTTGGTGGAAAAAGGTTTGGGAACCTTTTTGGACTCTGCCTGTACAGCATGGCTGCATTTTCTGTGACATCTAGGGACCACAGCATTTTTTTTGGACTATTTCTCTGTCATTATAGAAACCTTTGGTGGCAGACCTGTTAATACAGGAGAATAAAGTTTTAACTGCATAAAAATGAATCATGAAATAGGTATTGCCTGTGAGTGAAACCTCTGTTAAAATAGCAGCATTGATAAATCCATGGATCACTGCTTGCAAACAAAGCTCTGAAAAAAACTGCCTGGATTAAAGTACTGTTGCATAATCCATGGGTGTGTTGTGTTAATTTTAGAATGAGGGGTGATGTGTTCTGTGCTGTCCTTCTTTACTCTGTAAATAATGTATGAAATTGTGAAGGTAGATATGAAGAACAAAACTTTTAACAATAGGGAGGACATTATTGTATGGAAATTGTTGTAGTTTAGGTGGTGGGTCTGGATTCCTGTGTTTGTTGCTGAGACCCATACTGAGAATATATATATATATATATATATATGTATGTATGTTTCTGCTACAAGGCCTTTTCACATTTCCAGAGGAACATGATAAAACAGTGTAATTGTATTAACTTTAAAGTAAAAACTTTCTCATAGACATTAGTTTTCATTTATATCCATAACCCCAAAGAAATAAAACCAAAAAATACAAAAAAAACCAACAAAAAAACCAAAAAACTTCAAAAAAAAGCAATTGAATGTAGTAGAGGAGTTGAGAAGCTGAGACTGGCAAAGGGAGAATTTATTTTAAAAAATCCCTTTGCCTTACAGCACTGCTCTCAGCATCATATCCATTCCAGTCTGTGACCCTGTCTGGTCTCATAGACTGCTTCAGTGGAAACGCTGTATTTTCAGCAATATTTCGCACCAGGTAGCTTTTTTTTTTTTGTGTTATATCTCTTCTACCTAACAGGAAATTTAGTTTTAATTCTGTTGATAAATTTATTTTAAAGTTTTCTTTGAAAATAAATGTTCCTGTTTGATATTGTTGCATTCCTCTCTTCTGCCATCTGTAGCTTTTCTGTGCTGGCAGGATAGAGGCTGCCTAGAAAATCTGATTTAGGATTAGGGTCAGTTTCTAGCTAAATTTGACCTGGATGGCACTGAACAGTTTAGGATTCATTGTTAATAAAAAAAATTATCAATTTTCTTTGCAGAATCAGGATGAACATTGTCCATCAGAGGATTAATTAATTATTTTAGCTAAAGAAGTTTGTAATAAAAACTTTGAAACAAAAATTCAAGTATGTTTTATGCATCCTCTATTTCTACAGAAATTTAAGAATTTTGCTGATAAAACCAGTAATTTTTTAATTCAAAAAATTTAAAAAAATCCAATATTGACAAGTTGATATTAAGTGATTAGTTTTACAGTTCTGCAAACCTATCTATAAAGATATTTAAAAGGTAGAAAACACTGTAAATGCAAGGCATATCAAGTACTCTGGTTAGTATTGTCTCATTGCATAAAATCCACGCATTTCAGAAAAATGTTTTGTCATTTGATGTGACTGTTGCTTTGTGGCAAGAAATGCAGTTTCTGCAGCACAGGGCCTCTTCTGTACATGTGCCTGCGTGGTGTTTGTAGGTGTATGTACCGTTCTCAGTTTTACCTCTGATAGAATTAAGTGCCTTTGAAGCACAAGAGGAGTTTTTTAATGAGACTTAATCTCATTATTTGCTTTTATCTGATCCTATCATTGCTTGTTGCCTACAAAGTAGGAAAAGAAAAGCTCCCTGGAAATCTTGTTCTCAAGTGTGGAATTGGTGTGAAATCAATCTCTCTTTTAAACAGGAGGCTGGCAGGGAGGGAAGAGAGTGGCTCACAGATCAGAAGCAGAGTGCACCAATATTTGGCTTTGGTTTAGGGTTTGTTTGTGTACTTTGTTTGCTTTTCCCAAAGCTGCATGGGTAGAGGATTTCAGTTTTGTTATAATTCTTACTAATTGTTTTGTTAATCTCTCCACTGTAATTTAAAGCTCTGGTTACTTTAAAGTTACAAACCTCTTTTTGATTTATCCATCGTGCCTGATAAGGATCTAACTATAACAATTTTTGTGTGTTATTACTTTCTCTAGTTGTGCTGAAGCCTACAGTAGAACAGAGATTACTCAGCAAATGTCTGTGGCAACAGTGGGTTGTAATTGCTTAATTAGGCAAATGTACTGTAATTTAGCCAGTGAAATATTTTAGCCATCCTCGATTTAATTCTGTGCTGCATGAGTTTGAATAGCACATGAAGAACTAAGGGGGAAAGTGCATCACAAATTGATCAGAATGCTTTGTTAAACCGAGTTTAGATTTTCCTGAGGATACAGCTGTAATAAACCACTTTAACTAGACTGTTTCCTCTAGGAATTCAAGCATAAGTCACTGTCTAAAAAAATGTCATTAATTATTCACAGCAAGTGTCAGTCATTGCTGCACTTTGGTCCCTACTTAACAGGGTATTATCTTTCCATGTGTTTGTATTGATAGAATTCCTTCATTTTTATCAGTAGGAGAGGACCAGTGCAGATTTGCTGAATTTATATATTGTTATTTCCTCCTTACATGTATAACCTGTGAAATACCTATAATCTGTTTAGGTAGTGGGTGTATTCTTTTCTTTCAAAATATATTCATGGTGTGTGGGGGGACAGGAGGAGGAAGAAGAGGAGAAAAGTAGCATGATCCATTTTAATTTAGCAACATTTTTGAATATAGTGAGCTGGGTACTCCGAGAAGTTTCTTTGCATGACACAACATGGTGTGTAATGAATGTGGAACACAAGTGGAAATCCTCATGGAAAGCTTCCCTGTTAGGGGCACGTCCATCTATGCAGTGGTCTCTTCTACAGAACATCCTCTTCTTTCCTCCTCTTGCAATAGATGGGATGAGGCAGAACACGGGGTAAAAGGATATGATTTCTCTGCTGGTGCTGCTCCCATTTTTGCCAAAAATAGTGTTCAGAGCTTAGGAACCTGCAAGCAACCCCTTCTGCTTCTGAGTCTGCTGCTTGCTGGATTGGAGCACAGCTTGGGCAAAGGAGGATTGAGTGTGTTGTTACCTTCAAGGTATTTTAGAGGGTTTGAATGTTTTCTAGCCATAAGGTGGCATGCAGAGATGGTGGAGATGCACCTGCCAACACAAATGTATTAGAGCTTCTCACATCACAGCAAAGTCCTGCTCTCCTGCAGTATTGCTACATGGATCTAGTGGATAAAACATGACACTTTTATCTTTGTCACTTTTGCAGGGAAGTCACAGCAGAATTGAGAGAGCTCAATGCCACACACTCAGTGTCCCACACTACAGGTGCTCTTTAGGGAGGCCCAAGGGCTGGGTTATGCATGGAGTCTGAACTCCGGGCAGGAGAGAGGGAGTTGAGAACAGCTTCCTGATCTTAAGTTGCCAGAAGGTAACAATATTTTATGCTACTAGTTTTATGTTCCATAAAATGTACATTCTATAAAAATGTGTTATTTATTGCAGAAATCAGATATCCCATGGTTGTATTTTCTTCCCCTCTTAGAGTATCCACTTTCTCTGCCTGATGTTTCATCCTTATTCATGAGCAGCATTAATGAGGCAGGTGTATAATGTAATTTTATTTGCACAAGAAATACCTGCCTATAGTATTCATACCTCATTCCAGTGAGGAAGAGGCATTGAGGCAGACTGTTGAAAATTAAACCTGTTCTCTCTGCTTCTGGAAGGTGTAAATAGGTTTCAGTATTAAACAGAAGAACCTGATTTCATCAGGTTGTAGCAGTAAATAGTGGCAGCAATCAACCCTGAGAAGCAACTAATTTATACAATAATTAGTAATCACTTTCCTTTATATGGAAATCACATATGGAAATCAAAGGTTAACAGCCTTTCTCAAACACTGAATGATCTGAATCTCGGTTCCAAAGACAACTTCCATCTCCCAGCTTCAGCCAGCTAAAGTTTTCTGTAGCAGGTTTGCTGCCAGACACTGAGGCTGAGTGACAGCTCTTCATTAGCAGCAGAGCTGCAGATCTGCATCTTCTCTTTCAGTGTTTTCAGTCATACTTTTGTTTCTGCTTTAGCTTTCTGCCGTCTGTTCATTCCTGCCTGACAGCATTTGTTTGTCCTTCGGGGAAGTCACAGGTAGATGGCTGGGGTTAGTTCATTGCATAGAGCAGGCCACTTTAGCGGTACAATTTTAGGATTTTGAAAGGTGTTTCAGTACTTGGAGCATGGGAACTGAACTTTTTCAAATATCAATGCATATCTGTGAAATATGACATATAAAATCCTGTTTAATGATTCATAATTGCCAGGAGGTTGTGATATTATTATATTGACAGATATACATTGTTAAAATGTGTGCAGTTTTTATAGGGAAAAAACCCAACTAGGTGCCTAGTAACAAGGCTTTGTGCAACCTGGATAAATTCAGGTCATATTTATTTTAGATTGACTTCCAGAATGATGATTCTTGGAGAGTTTCCAAAAGATAATCAATATATATGATGTGATAAACAGACTGTTTTTAAAATGTGCATGACCATTTTCCAGTTTCAGATTGGTCATGGTAGGCAGATTATCAGCTCTCAATGAACTCCTGAGCAAACTAAATAATGTAGCACAATGACGGGGGCAAATTCCTGTGACCAGGGTCCTGGCTGAACACAAAGGGGTTGTCCAGGACATTTGATGGGAATAAGCAAGAAGTTGTCCAACCTGCCAGGTTCCTTGTAGGGACCTTCTCCCTTCCTGCTCCTCTCAGCTGTACTCTGAACGGGAGTTTGGGCAGGATTTTGCCTGGGGACAGAAGACAAATATAAACACAGAAGAGTCACTGGCTACATTGAATGGAGTGGAATTTTCCATCATTGTTACTGCTTGTTGTACATATTGCCAGAATGAAGAGCATCCCTGGCCAGGAGCCACGGTCCTCCCCTCTGGTGCTCGCAGGGGACACAGGGTGACCCTACCCAGGGAACCTGTCAGGCACCCACAGGACAGTGGAAAACAAGGCAAGGCAGACAGACACGGTGTCAGGTGGGAGAAAAAGGAAACAATGAGAGAGAACTGAGCAAACTGAAAAGCAGCACACTCAGCTGCCAGTAGCCCTAGTGATGCACAGTTCTGATTTCCTTTCTTCCTTTTTTTTACTGTTTTATTTTTTTTTTTAAATCATAACGTAGGTGTTTTATATGCTTCTTATTTTTTACTTGTGAAATGTTAATCCTGTTAGTATATCTTCCTCTGTGTCAGTTCCTACTAAGTGAATTTTGACACTTTTCCAGAACACAATGCACATGATGGAAAAATAAAAATATTAGTCCGGATGTGGGGAAACCTTGCATACTTGACCTTAAGAATATGAATAAGAAGATGAAAATCTCAGTAAAAATAGAACATCTGGAATATTTTCGTAATTTTCTCAGGAAAGGGTAGATGGTCAAGAATAGGGAAACAAATGTTTTTATCCTCTGGCATCCTAACATTTTCTCATCAGTGGCTTGCTTGAATATTTCTCAACATGTGTATGATACTGTTAAGGGCTGCCACTGTTGTAGAAGAGCTTGAGGACTGTTCTGTATTGCAAGTGATCTTCTTTCAGTTTTGACAACTTTTGAAAGTCACACAGCATTTATGACAGCTGTAAAGAATGTCAGTAGTAAATATTAAGAAAAAATTTTGGGATATTTGAGGAGTTTCCTCTGGGCAGGGTAGCTGCTTGCTGTGGAATGTTTTATGCCAACATTTGTGGCTGAAAAAATGAGTCCAAGTTTAAATGGTTAAGAGGCATCATACAGGTCTGAAAGGCAAAGAGTTGCCTATTTCTTAATTTGATCCTTAATGAAAATTGCAGATTCAACTATTAAAATATTTATTCTTAAACCATGAGGAGTCTCACAGATCTTTAAATTTCTTTAAAATATTTCTGAAATGTGCAGTAGGAATTTTCAATGGTGAATTTTTATTTCATGTTAAAAATGACAGTGACCCATATGAATGATCCACAGATGTAACACTGTGGACTTTTCTGTCAGATACTATTTCAGTTTCAATTAGAAATTCTTATTCAATATATCTTTGAGTATGCATGTATTATTAAATAAAAAGAGACTTTTCAAGATGCTAAGGGCACTTGATAATGAACTAATAGATACTGCGAGGAAAAGCATAGCCCCCAGTTCTAAAGTCTGAGGGAGTGATGTAAAAACATTATCATTTTCTAAAAATGAGAAAAAAAACTTGCTCATAGCTTTCAGCTTCTAACACTGATGGGTACTGAGTGTGTAGGTGTGATTATCAGCATAATAAAAGTCCATTTTCTATGTAAAAAGAAATAGAAAGTTACTTTGCCCTTGATGATAATACTGCTAGACATGAGTAATCTTTAGGGTTTTATTGAATTTATGAGCAATCATCTGAAGTAACTGCACAGAGCTTTTAAAATTCAGTAGAAGTTTTTAATTAGCTTTTTAAAAATTTTTGGTCTTCAATTCAATTCCCTGTAGAGAAAGCAAATATGAAATTGGCATTTGTGTGTTATTTAATTGTTACTTTACCAAGAAGCTACCAAAATATTTAATTCTGCTAGGAGTAAAGATGGATCAATTTGATACTGGTTGACTGGAACAGAGAAGGCCAAAGAGTTACAGCATTGTGAACGTTGTCCAACTATACCAGTAGTAAAATTTAGACAACGGTATTTTTCAGATGTGTGTTATGCTTTGCTCTGTTCTTGTTTAGTATTTTCTGCATACTATCTAACTCATAGGAAAAATAAAAAGATTGATTCTTCAGGAGCTCTACTGCATTCTGTTGTAATGTGAATTACTGTTATAATCTAAAATTGGCTGCTACAGGTGGGTGCATATTTTGGGGTAAGGTGGCACTCAGGTTGGCTTTTTCTCTAGGTCTGTTGCAAGAAGGATTTAGATTTATTGCAGTGTTGGATAGTGACTGATACCCCCTGGGGTTTGGTGGAAAAAGGTTTGGGAACCTTTTTGGACTCTGCCTGTACAGCATGGCTGCATTTTCTGTGACATCTAGGGACCACAGCATTTTTTTTGGACTATTTCTCTGTCATTATAGAAACCTTTGGTGGCAGACCTGTTCATACAGGAGAATAAAGTTTAACTGCATAAAAATGAATCATGAAATAGGTATTGCCTGTGAGTGAAACCTCTGTTAAAATAGCAGCATTGATAAATCCATGGATCACTGCTTGCAAACAAAGCTCTGAAAGAACCCAGTGTTGTTCCAGATTCCTTCGTATAACTTCAGACCTTAATTCTCTGGCAGTGCTGGGCTTCTCTGACTGTGGTGAGCCTCTGCTGTGGGCTGGACCATGCAGAAGCTGCCCCTTGCGGCCTGGCTGGAGGGGATGGGGATGGGAGGGCTGTGTGTGTCCGACACAGCCCGGGGCTCCTGCAGCCAAGGCAGCCCCTGCTCATCTCCTGCTCATCCCAGTTTGCCACAGCAGTGGGGAGGAGCTCAGGGGTTGTTCCCAGCAGCACAAGCTGGTTTGGTTCGCGTTGCTGTCAAAATGCGTGTCCGGACTTTATTTACTCTGGGCCTAATGTGAGGCATTACATAACTTTAATTTTGTTCTTTTTGCAGTGCTCAAGCCAGTGGCACTTCAGGCTGGACGAGACAGTGTCCTTAGCTGCCTTTATACATGGGTTTTAGGGCACTGCTTTATGTAACCCACTTAATGGGTTTTCTTCCTTATATTGTTGCCAGATGGCACCCCTTGTATGTATTTGCCCTTTACAGCTCATTTAGCTTTCCTTGATCGGGGCTCTGCCTCTCTGCTGTGCTAGCAGAGCTTGCCCCCACCCGACAGAGGGCAAGCAGCTCAGGAAGGGATGCTCTGCTGGGCTGGAGGAACAGTCCCACCAGGCCTGGCAGCCATCCCACCGCTCTGGCCATTGGTTCAGCTGGGAGCGAGGAGGCCCTGAATCTTCTCCACCCTGTCACGTTCAGACCTGAGCAGGAAAGGGAGCTCCTGTGCTTTCTGCAGTGGCTATCCACCCACGTCAGCTCTGTGGGAGAATCCCTGTATATGAGCTTCTGAGTGCAGTGACTCTTGTAAAAAGTGTGTCACATTGTGATCAGTGCATTTCCTTTATTTTAAATAGGTGCATTGTCATGTCCAAGCTGCTGTCACAAAATTTTCCAAGAACTTGAAATTTATGGAAGGCTTTAAGATTGTCCCTTTTAAAGTCCATGCCAGGTGCCTCTCTCCCCTGTCCTCAGCTGGTAGGTGGCTGCATGCAGAGTTGCCAAGTGAACATCCACTTTCCCAGGACAAGTGTTCAGTAACTGGCACAATTCAAATTACTCTATCCTACCCCAGGTGTCTCCAGCAGCATGATCAGTCTGGTCTTTGCCAGGGAAAGTGGCTTCTTCTAGTCTTACTTTTCTAATTTGGGAATGAATTGATCTGTGCTGTGCTGTTTCCCTTGTACAGAGAGGTGCTGAGAAATGATGTCAGTTTAGGCAACAACAGGCCTGCTGGATTTGTGTATGTGTGGTTTTCATCTCAGCTGTGCCCGTCTCCTTATCTTTACTGCTAC
Organism: Daphoenositta chrysoptera; assembly: GCA_013397915.1. NCBI lineage: Eukaryota > Metazoa > Chordata > Aves > Passeriformes > Daphoenositta > Daphoenositta chrysoptera. The sequence goes on from VZRO01003721.1 coordinate 101,395, forward strand.
AATACCAAATTTATATTGCAACTACCTAACCAACATGATTTTCCATTCAGACATTTTTCATTTAACTAGGGAAGTCACCAAGTTAAAGTTTTTAAAGTCAACAAGTCATAGTGTTTCTAACAGTTTTCAGTTACTTCAATTTTACAAACACTGCCTCAGAATTTTTGATTCAGTACTATATTATGCCTTCTTTCCAAGATTCTTCAATTTTTGTCTTAGGCTGTTCTTGAAAACCAACATCCTAGTTTTTTAAACTTACCTTTAAACTAAGATAAAAGTAGAATTTCAAAACAGGAGGGAAAATGAATTTTTACAGCATCTTTAAAGATTTTTTATAAAACCACAGCTCAAAAAACTGTTCTCAAAACATGCTTGATTAAAAAAAAGAGTCTAGTTCTAGTTTTATATATTTATATATATATATATATCTCAAGTAACCTTTGTAATAAAATCCAAGATAGGTGAATAAAATTTCCAACAGATTCTTAGTTATATACAATATTCTTTCCAATAAGTAGATGCTTCAAATTAAAAATTAAACAGGATGAAGTCTAGTAGATGTTAAAAAGTGGTCTAACATTGAAGTTGAGCTGGAGTTCCTGAAGGAAGAATGTCTTAATTTTAGCATTATCCAAGTAACCAGGATAACTGGATGCCTCAAGTGTTAAACACGTGCATGCTATTGGATATGCAGGTAGTCCCAGACATTCATGGAGAGGTGATTGTCATTAAGAGCAAAAGCTGTTAATGTCTAGATGCTTTTGGTTTTCTTTCACTCGTACTAAATAGTCCCTTATCCTAGAACTGGCTAACCCCTAGAAATACGACACAATTTACATTTAGTGGCATTGCAGGCACTAATTTCACTGTTTATTTCCTGAAATAATGGAGCTGACATTTTTGGTACTAGAGAAACCTATTTCACTGTGTGTTCTCCTTGTAAGATTAAAATACTTTTTCTGTGCAAATACTGCCTTCCTCTAGGATTACTGTAATTGATGGCTCTGTCCCTTGGATTTGTGGAGATGGCTATTTTCAGAATGTCTGCAGGTAATGACTGTTCTCTGACTTGTTAATCTCTTCTCTTCTGATTATCTGAGCAGATGCTGCTTAACCCCCAAAATGGCTTGGACCATTAAGACCAACAAACCATGCAAATCAGGGGAAAAAATTTAATAAAAACGTGGAGAAGTTGCAGTCAGTTAACAAGAGAAATGAAGGCACAATGAAAACAGGGAAGGTAAAAAGAAATTTTGAAATTGTATTTTTCAGGTGAAAAACTTTGTGGAGTGGCAGACTTTGGTTTTGAGTGAGTAGTGGAGATAGTTTCTGGACACAGAAGGAAATGTCCCCTTGTATGGTGGTCTAAAGCATGTGAGCTTCTCCATGCTTCTTCTGTGAGCTGTGTAAATGAGGAGTTTCCAAAGGATGGCTACCTGCAGCTTGTCTTGGCTCTCCACATCTGGGTGCTCTTGGGACCTCTGAAAAGAAACAGTTGGAGTTCTTCCAGAGAGACATGTTGGGGGCACGCACTTGGGTCAGCAGGAATGGGGCTGGGGGATTGAGGCAGTTGAGCCCCCTAACAGTTCTAATGAGCTGCTTTTTGATCTTTTGGAACCAGAATACCCTATGTGTGCAGGTAAACCCCCAAAACACACTGGAGACCCTCCCACCTAGTGAGCTTGAGCTGAATCCGATGGGACTGACCTCTCTTGTGGCATTTCAGGCTGTGCTGCAAGGGTGGGGTCAAGGTTAAATAGAGAGGAGCTGTATGAAAATGTCCCAGGCCAGCCTGTGCAAAGCTGGCCTGGGCACTGCGGGGCCAGCTCTGCTGACAGGGCTGATGGAACCTGGGAGCTGTTCCCATACAGTTCTGTAAGCACCAGCATGCTCTGAACAGCACAGTGTTTCGAGATGGGCCAGTTCATTTCCATTAACCTAAAAACAGCTTTTAGTGTAGTTCGTACTTTTGAACCTGAAGTAAAGCATTAATACCTGCTGGTGCAAGCTCTGGAGATTTAGAAACACTAATTGTACAGACCATTAAATTAAAATTTAGCAATTTCATCCATGTTGCCTTATAGTAGGGCTGGGGAATCAGGAAATTGGGACTCTGTTTCTGGTCCTGTCAAATTCACTCTGTGACCATAGGCAAGCAGCTTAACCTCAAGCATCTGAGGTTAATACTTACCCAACCTGCAGGGTTTTCTGAGGCTAGATTAATGTTTCTGTTGTTTCTTTGGCATCCTGCAATGGATGATGTTCACAGTGCATATGCGATTGATAATACCATTAAAAAAAAAAAAAGTAAATTACTTTTTTATTTGTTACAGGTGAAAAATGCAGGACTCACAGCCTATGTATTAACATTTTGAAGAATGCTGCATAGGATTTTATAGAAATAATTGCAGATAATCAAGTACATTTATATAACAATTTTTTGTTTGTTTGTTTTTAGACATGCGATTAATTCTAGGTTTTTGATGACCCAGATTAGGTCATCATTGCAGTTACTTTAGCAATGCAGTAATACAGAAACTTTCCAATGGAAAATTATAGCAATTTCCCCAAGGAAAGAAATGTACAAAGCAGCCATTTCTATGGCAGTCGAAAGGAAACCATCAATTTTTCATTGTTTCGTAGATGCAGCTACAAATTGCAAAACTCATCCTCCTTCAGCGTAAGTGGTTTTAGGGCCTTTGGCATTAGTGGGCAGTGGAGTAAATCCTGTATGTGGATTGTTGAAATGTTTTTTCAATGGCAACGGAAACTCTCAAGGGAATTTAATTTCCCTTTCACAGAGAGGGAAGGCAAGACAAGGGGACATTGCAGGACTAATGCAATGCTGGGCTGTTCCTCAGGCAGTTACCTTATACATTTATAAACAAAGGTTTTATATTCACCCTCTATAGTCAAGTGGTTCTGTTTGGCAAATCGTTTTACACTGGATTACTGAAGGTTCTGAGTCTTTCATAAACCAGGTGAACCATGCAGCTTCTCATTTGGCTTTCAGTTAGTTTTGAATTACTGGATTTGATACAGCTCCATATTACTGAAAGATTTTTGTATAGATTGCCATGTCTACTGGCATCCTTTGCAGGGAGGTTTCAAATCTGGATGAAAACCTAGATTTTCTTAGTCATTTTCTGTATGAATATATAGGCTTGGGTTTTTTGTCATTAGGTATTCATGTGTTCAGACTTGTATCCCTTTAGGAAAAGTTTCTTTAAATACCTAGGCCATTTCTTATCCAGTTTTCTTTTTATGGTTGTTCTTTGCATAGCATTATATTCTATAACTGATCTTTTTCACACTGAGGAGTGCTAAAATATAAATGGATATGATGCTGGAGCCATTCTGAGTGGGTTGGTGTATCAGGAGCACTGGGAATTCCCCCTTGCAGATTTGCACGTCAGGGGTACATGGTCCAAGCAAGGTGCCACCTTCTGAATACCAAAAGAGTTGGCATTTGTGTTTTTCAGAGAAGATTTGCATTCTGAAGGAAGATAAGCCAGTAAATTCTGGGTTTTCATTCTGCTCGCTTTTACAACAAGAGGTGAAATAACACAACATTATCTGGTTGTTTAGACTGATGCAGTCAAGCATCACGTAAAATAAAGGCCTAATTCTTCAAACTTTTATGTCTTTGTCAGTACAGTGAAGTCACACTGTTGGAAATCCACAATTAGGATCTAATAATTTACTATTTCTCAAATAGCTTTTAAAAACCAAGTGATGAATCTGCTCTTCATCCCTGACTTTTCTTCATGGTGTGATGCTATTTATGTGTTTTGATTGTGCTCTAAAATCTGTAGGAAGTCCTTTGATGGTTGAGCCAGTATTTTGTTAACAGGATGTTTCCATCTTCTTTTACCACTTTAAACTTACCAAAAACAAATTTGGAAACTCTCAGTGTTTATAAGGGAGATGACAGTGCTAGCTGATTAAAAGGGGCATAATTTGTTGCCCCACTTATCTCATGTTGTTGATTAGCTGCAACAGATATGGATGCCAAATTCACTTTTTATATGAGTAAATTTGGCACATATGCATGACAGTTCTTCCTCTTGTACCATCATTAGCAGACTCTAACTAACTGGCTTTCTGCCACTGTGGAAAAGGAGAATTGTTTTCACTCAGTATGCATCTTGTGTTCACCATCTGTATCCTCTGTTTTTAGGGCCTGATCCTGCAAAACTCTTACAAGAACAGTTAGTTATCCAACATCTACTTATGTTGCTGGTGATTACTTATGCCTGTTAATAAAGAGGGGTTTTTAAGAGCTGGGGATTATATTTGTGAGGTGCATTCTGAATATCTGTTACAAATCTTGTAATGGTCACCATGCGTTAATAGTATTCATTGTATTTACAGCCATGTGGAGACCACTGTGGGTAATTGAGAGAACACAACAAAAAGGTGTAGTATCAGATAGGAAAAAACAAAAAAGAGGTAGCTGAAGGGTGGTAGGATATGAGTTAGTAACACATTAAGTGGCATCTGTGCTGATGTTTCTCTGCCCTTCCCAGGGAAGGATTTTCCAGATGTCTAACCTGAATTTTTCATGCTGTGATTAGGTTTATTGCCCCTGACTATATCCGTAGTATAATTTAGGTTTGGTACATGTCTCCAGTCTTGCATAACTGACAAAATACTGCAGGTAGACATTAGAACAGGCTTGGTTTAGGGCTTGTGTTTCCACACACTCATTAGATGGTGGAAAACAGCTTTTGTTTAGGCCAGCAGTGTTATTCCCAAGTCCCAGGGTGGCCTGGGAGGCGGTTACAAGACCAAGTCTGAGAGCCCCCCTTGAACCTGTCTGCAGTGTTCACATGGCTTGCAGAGCTGTTTCGTGCCTCTTCTCAGAATTTCTGTGGCTTTTCTGAAAGCCAAAGGGTTACCCTGCAGTGTTGAACAGTTGTGTGGCAGTGATGGGCTGGGAGATCATCAGCTTTGCTTAGGGTGACTTGCCACAACACAAACCCTTCCATCATCGCTCGAGACCTCGCTGCTGGAACGTGCCCCGTGGGTTTTGCCTTACTTCTCTCCCAGAGCTGACCACAGCTACAAAACAGCCTGGCTCCTTTCATTGCATGCTGTGTGAGCTGCCACCTCACTGGCCTGTGGCTCACTTTCAAGTTAGGATTTAAAAGACTCCTTACAGCTTCCCAAGAGCAGAGCAGCTGGAGATCTTTTTGAGGCAATACCTCTCTGGGTTTGGAGGGGCAGCAGCTCTGCTCATGTCCCTATCCTGCCCTTCATGATGCTGCTGTGGATCCCAGGAATCTGCAGCTGCATCCCACCCGGGTTCCTGCCCAGCCCAACCCTGCACTCCTCTTGGCACTCTCCCAGACTCAGCTTACCACCCAAATATTTGTGACAGGATGACTGCAAGGCAGGCAGGAGGTTTTCAGATAGGGTAGGCAGTAACCTGGTTTGCTTGTTTGTTGGGGAAGAAAATACTGCAAGGGATTATGTTTCTTTCATTGGTGACTTCTGAGGGAGAGAGATTCAGTAGCTAACTTGGCTGATAGGCTGTTTAGTGTGTAATGGACTGCTTAAGTCCTCAGATAAACTTCTATTTTAAAAAGAAAAAATTTATTCTGGTTTTGCTCCAGATAAAATCCAGCATATACACGTAGATATACATCACGTATTTTTTCCTTGTTAATAATGGGAATAATGTTGTGCATTTTCTATAATACTTATTTGTGTTTGGTATGCATCATGCTGGGTCAACTTGCAGCATGTGTGCAAAAGACTGGTTCTATTTTCAGTACCCTTAACTGTGAGAAAAGTGGCTTAGATTCTTCTGCTCTCTGCAGTTCCAGGAATCTTAGTTATAACTGCACCTAATCAACCCTCAGTGTTCTTAAAACATACAGTTGCAGCTTGTTGGCATAAAAGTTGGTACAGAAAGGAGAAGCTGATGTGAATTTTTTGCTTCTCTTTATTCTTGACCTCCAAATGAAGGCTATTTACACAGCCGTGTTATATGTCACCCAGCTTTACTTGCTGCTTCACAGAAATGGAAGTTAAGATATTGCAGCTATGCAGATTGTTTCAGTAAAGTAGTTTAATGCAAACTCGCTGATGACATCCATGTGTATCTTCACAAGCATAAGGAGTTCTGTGAAGACAAAAGATTTTGGTATTGATCTGCAGAAAAAAGTTTCAGTTGTAAGTTCTGGATAAAATTCAAAGATAGCAGATGACGATTTACTCAGCCTTCATGGGTAAAGAAATATTTTGAACATTGAAAACAAATCAGAAAAAGCACAATCCAAAACCAATGTTTTTTGGAAAACTGAGCTTTTAACAAAGAAAACTGGAACTCTGCTTTGGCATAGCAGGAGCCTGCTGTGTAGTCAGCAATAAAAAAGAATGGTTTTAAATGCAAATAGATTTAAGAATACAAACAAAGCAAAATTTGTGGCAAATTCATAATCAGCTTTTCACTGTGTTCTACATTAAAGAGTTTTTCCTTACAGTATAAGTATTAAATAACAGAAACTTTACCTCCCATGGTGTCTTGGAAACACTGTGGAATTGCTCTTCGTTTATGACAAAATGGGGAAAATGAATGAGCCCTGGACTTGTGTATTTGATTAAACACTTCCATAAAGTAACACTTTTGTGTGGTTTCAGCTTTCCTCTTTGGCTTTCACCTGTTGTCTTCTGATTGTGTTCTCTACTTTTCCTTTGTCCATAATATTAATTTCAGCATCCTGTCATTACTGGTTGATTGAATTACTTCACTTACCACTCAGTTGTCTTCTTGCTGTTGTTTATAAAACATCACTATAGTTACATGTGATACAGATATGGTTGGCTGGCTAGGGTTATAAAATAAGACTCATTATAAAGGCTATCATATACTGTGGGCACAATTGCCTGGGACTCCCTGAGAAGCACAATAAATGCCTTATCTGTAAAGGAACAGATAAGCTGTTGTTTTGTGTCCTGTGTTTCATACACGATTACTGAATTCAAGTGATTTTCAAATTTTTTGTGTAGCAAAAAAATTGTTGGGGATTATAACGTTGTAACAGATTCTTCTTCAGAATTCTGTCTCCCAGCTGCATTAAGGATTTCACTGACATTGCATTCCAGTGGAGCCAGCTGGTGATTTGGACTATCAATGGGATAGCATCCACCATAGGAAGCATCAAAAAGCATTTTTATTTTATTAGCTTGATATTAAAAAAAATTAGTACACCTGTGTGAAGTGTGGGATTGCATTTTGCTCTTCATTTTTCTTTATTCAGGTCACTTACGGAAGCTTTATCCGAAATGAATGTTAAAAGTCAAATAGGAAAAACTCATTTAATCTGTGTCCATTCAGTTTTCTCTGAATGGGAGGTTAGGAGCCCCAGACAGCTCTGTGGCTGAGAATAGGAACAATCTCACAGTTTACTGTACAGGGTAACCTTTAACCACTCCAGCTCATTGGGGATAAACTTGAGAAAGGAGGTTGTGATGTTGCACTACAAAGATCTTTATCTGTGCTCCAGTCTTTTTGTAGGTACAGTTCTGTAATCACTTATGAGTAAACCTGTCCTTCCAGTAAAGCAGTAGATACAGGTTCGTCTTCTCTCTCCACCTTGTCCCTTTACAGTGTACAGCAAACTGATTTTCATTAAATTTATTTGGATCATCTTTTTGTTTAAAAAAAACAGAACAATAATGCCTTTATCTGTTAAGATGCCATGTGAATTTGTTTTAACAGTTTTCAGCTAAACCAGAAAAATATTGAAATAGCTGCAGGTCAGTGAAAACTATCTGGAGGAGCTTGGTAATCTCCATTTGACCTTTTTCTTGCTTCTGTATATGTTAAAAAAATATTTTTAGAATGAAGGCTAAAGCAGTAAATTTGCTCTAAAACTGGTATACTCAATACTTAAAAACCCCAGAAGCTTCTGCACAGAAATGGATTAAACAGAAAGAGCTCCTTTCCACTGCCTTCCTTCATCATCATCATGTACCTTTGTTTTCAGAAGGGTGTTTGTGAATAAGGTGGCTGAAGATAAGAACCAGGACCACTTGATGTAAATGTCCATTTACGCAGTTGGGCCAGAGTAGAAGAGCTGCAGGTAAAAGCCATGTCTCACAGTCTGCAGGAACGTGGTGATGAGCAGCTGGGCTCAGCTTTAAGGTGTCTTGGCAGTTTTCTGACTGATGCCAGGTGATCTAATGGGTCAAATACTGCAAGAATTGTGCAAATAAGTCAGATGTGTTTTGAGTTAAGAGACTGAAGAAACTGTTTTTTCTCATATCTGTTAAAGCTTCTCCCAGTGTAAAAGTTTGGTGTGATATCTGGCACAGGGTTCTGTATTTGCTTCCAGTTTCATGGCCAAGAGCCCTGATTTCCCTGCCTTGTGGTGGCAGATCATGGCAGCAGCCACACAGGGTAAGAATGTCCCTGCAGAAGGATATTGCAGTAGTTTGTACAAGTATACATCAGGCCAGAAAAATGAAACCATGAGAGCATCACACACTGTCTGCTGGAGACAGTAGAAAATCCATAGTGAAAAAGGTGGGTCGATCAAAAACTGGCCTGGAAATATCCAGTATAATGCAGTGTATGTCTTTGGAAAGGCACATATGCTCCATCCGATGGTAAAGGAGTCATTGAGGAGTGAGGGAAGGAAGAATTAGTATGTATCTGAAATAATTAGCATAGTAATAAAGGAAGCATAGGCTTCCTTTACAGTCAGCCAAAAGAGGCAAACCTACTAAGTCCTGGTTTAGACTGCTAGAGACCTACTGTTCTCTAAAAGAAAGAAAAGCCTAAAAGCACCCATACGTCTGTCAGCTGTACAGAAATTTAGACGGCTAACTCAGACAGAGACATATGTTTGGATGAATCCCACTCTGGAAATCATTTCAGCCTTCAGTAGACTGCACATCAGCTTGGACTGAAGTTTTGCTGCTGTGAAGCTGTCATGGTAAGTTTGTCAAGATCCCTGTCAGCTGAGAGCCAACTAACTTACCACCCCCCACTTTTGTTATACAAAACCACATCATCCATTGTAAGTCTCTACAAAACAGATTGGTGCAGCAGTTTGACCTCTTTGAAATGAGAGAGTCTTCCAAACAGTGTTGCAAAGGTGTTCTTTGCTTCCAGGCGGATTTTTTGTGTTTTGTTTATTCTCATTCCCAAAATACACATCTTTTCAGTCAGTGTGTTTACATAATGTATGCTTCTCTTGAGTACAGTAATTGTAAACAATTATTCCCTTCACAGAAAAGAGGATGTGTGATAATTATTTAGCAGCTTGTTCCTTGGAGATCGGCTGTGTGAATCTTTGAGGGGCATGACCTGAACTAGAGGCTTCTGAGTAGTTCAAAAAACCACAAAATGTAATGGGCCTTTTCCTGGGCCAGATTTTCAGTGGAGTGCTGAAACTCTGTTTAAACAGGTACTTGTGTATGGTAACAGTCCTCATGCACTGAAATACAAATGTCTGCAAATAGTGACCTGGGTCTTAGCCATGGTTGTAATAAAAGTATACAGCTGAAGAGATAAGTTTTAGTATCCCTTGCTAAATATTTGTCCATGAAACTGGAGCCAGAATGAGATGAAGTATTGTCAGGTACTTTGTGTAACTTCTTTTTTTTAATTTTATCAGTATGTTTTTATATAATTTAAAAAATTGAAGCTGGAGTCTACACAAAAAAGCAGAGTCTGGATCCACTGCATTCATAATGTGTTGTGCTGGCCCATTTGAGTTACTGGAGAAGGCTGGATGCCCAAGGCCATGAACCAAGTGTGCAGCAAAGAACCCCTGGTCCCCATCACACTCTAACCCTTTCTTTTTGGAGCAGTTCTGAGTATGCCAGGACTGCTTACCAGCTTCCCCATCAGATCACTCTAGTGCATACAAGCATGCCTGTACTCTCTCCTCATCCCAGGAGGATGGTTAGGTATTTAAATTGGATTAAGTTGCCGCATAAAAGAGGCAAAAGTTGCATTTCAAGTCATTTAATATTGCAGTTCTTCTCTTGGTTTACTTCTCTGTTGGCATAGGCAGAAGTCAGTTGCCCTTGTCTTGTGTCCTTTTTTATACCTCCTTTCCTCTCTGCCCTCCACATCTTATTCCTTTGTCCATGTTGCTAAATTTGTCATATCATCTCTTAGAATTTCCCTTTTGCCATCTTCTCTCTGCCTCATTCAGCTGCATCAGCCTCTCTCCTTCAATGATGCTCTATGTTGTGAACAGTAGCATTAAAACTAATTTGTATTTGCTTTGATTCCGTAATGACCTCACATTAGTCTATTTCCCTATTAATACTCTGCCTGTAAAATGCCATTGAGATAATGAACCTCATTACAACACGTTTTTCCCTAACATAGCCAGCAGGACTCCAGTTTGTGAAGTACAAGCTGGTTGAACCCTTAGTGGATGCTTGATTTAATTAATGGGAGGACACAAAATGTGCGAGCAGGCCAGTATTCCTCTTGAAGACAAAATGATAATTACCAAACCCTACAAGTGATTTGTAAACAGCAGACGGGTATTTTTCCTAAACTGACTAATCCAGCACTTCAGTAATGTGATTATCTCTTATTACAGCCTTTTGTGGACTCTGCCTCACATTTCGAGATGAAACCTGGTATTTTTCCTTTAGTATGCATATTAAAGATGATTCAGTTCTTTAAAACTACCATGCAAATGCCCCAGGGCTTTGTATTTTCTGCTTACTGTGTTGTGGTGCCATTTACACTGCTGTGGTGGAGCAGTGTTTTATTTGGATCGCGAAACAGTGAGGAAATGGTTCAAAATATGTTTTGCTTAAGCACTTTATCTTCCTTGTGCAGCTGGAGTTTTTATTTCACACTCAAATGCACTAGTAAAACATCAGGCACCTTTTTTTTCTAGACTGTGAAGCAGCTGAGTGCAGCAATAAGGGAATTAGAGTAATTTAGCAAGTATTTATATTTCTTGAATAGTATCCTTAACAGATAGACTTTTTTTTTCTATCTTCCTTCTTTTTCAGTTATCATAGTAACTGAGCACTTGGTATCTTTCCAGTGCCCAGTACCTAACCACACTAAAGAGGAAGATGGCCTTACCCTGCATTTCACAGATGGGAAGCTGGGACACGGGGATGTGGGGGCAATCTATATTCTGGAAATGCAGGGAGCATAGGTTGCCATCACATTAGACTGTCCCATTAGGGCTTTCCCCTGAGTGCTGATGAGCTGCAGCAGTGCCAGGCAGCTCTGGTGAGGGGCTGCAGTGCTGGAGGGTGGGGGCATCCCTGGGAGGGTCTCTGGCAGGAGTCACCCAAGCCACTCACAGAGAGTTTGTGAGTGGTTCAGAGCAGGGTGCACAGGGAACAATACTGACCTGGGAACCAGACTTGAGCTATATTATAATTTTTTTTTTTCAATGCAGTCATGTGTATTGGCCCCTGCCATCTGGAGCTGTCAAGGCCAATGGCACACCTGTAAGCTATGCCTTGTAGGACATTGGTGCAAATGTTCCTGCTCTTATTTATTGTGGCTTAGAGCAATATGGCTGAGTCCTTTGTCCTTTAATGGTGTGACTCATTTTGAGACTGTTTTTGGTAAAGTTCACAAATGTATTTGAGTGTTTGTAGAGAGCTGCTGTAGGAGTAAGGCTGGCCAACTGTTTATATTGGTTTTTTGTGACCAGATGGTTCTGCTTTTGTCTTTCTCTTTTTAACCCCTTGCTTTAGTAGTTCTTTTTAGGCACTCTTTCTTCACTCCTCATAAACTCTTGCAGTTTGCAAAAGAAATAACATAAAAATTAGAGTTACCCTGGCTAGTGATTTTGTTGCTTTTTCCTGGTCTTAAAATCAAGAGCTAAACATGGTTAAGGGGAAAAGGGGTTTTTACCTCGGTATTTATTTAAGGGTCCTTAGAGGTGCACCACTTCCAGGTGGAGTGTGCTGAAATGCATACACATGATAGATTGCATATACAATTTATAGACCTTGCAACTTAGCATATCTATGAAAGATTCCCTAATGAGGGGCTTGAATGAACCCCCCATCCCAAAGAGTTTGACTCCTGGATGGGCCTGTCTTAGTTCACAGGATGTTCTGGGGAAGACCTTGGTTTCTCAGGATAGCTGAGGACTTTCTGGCCTCCAACTGTGAGGCCTCCAGGATGTTTGGTCTCCTGGCTTAATGGAATATTAGGTCTAAACTGAGTTATCAGACTTAAGGAATTACAGGTATGTGTGCTAAAAGCACTGAGGATACATAAAAGCTATATAAAAGGGGTATAAAAGAAAAGGCAAAAAATCATCATGGCATCAATTTGAGTCCAGGATTGAAAGTTAGATCAGGAATTGGTGTCTCCCTGTACTTAATGCATATCTGCACTTGCAATATGAAGATTGTTCTCCTCATGCAACTTTGCAGTCATAGTGTTGTGTATATATGTCCTAGTCAGGGACTGGGTCTGTAGAGACACTACAGTCATCAGATTAAGAGCAGCAAACTTCAAGACTGATTGAATGTTTCAATCTGAACTAAAGGAGAATTCACTTGTGGGGCACCTGATACCTCATGTATACTGGATGTATGTCAGATAATTTGTCTATCCATTACTGCAGAATGCGAATTTCAGACTTTTCCTGTGTTAATTCTCATGGTATTTCCACAGGATAGCAAAAAGCAACTATCTCTACTTTTCAAGCTGGGGAGGAAGTAGAAAAAATGCCTAATTTACCAAGCTGCAAAATCCTGATAAGTGGACTATTTCTAACACCTTAGAGTATTTTTTAATTGTCTACATGTTTCAAGTGTATAAATTCTTTTGACAAATATTCCATCTCAATAGAAGTTTCATGGCATTTATCAACATATATATCTCTTGTAATGGCATTAAAAATCTGGCCACAATACTTCTCTATTTAAGTGTTTTTCAAAATCATACAGTACACATGAATTCATCTCATGCAACTGCAGAAGCCCCCAGCGCAGCAAGTTATCTTAGGCTTTCTTCATAGTCATCAGACAGAAATGTGCACTTTTTAGGATGTGATTTCTTTTAAGGATCTGATCTCTTTTAATCATGAAGTCCTTGCTTCTCTCTATTGACTGCAAAGTAAATCTAATTCAAAACACTTTCTCCTGTGCTATAAATGCTTGCATTTATTTAGCTGAATTCAGCCTTAAGTGATCCATCAAAGACACACAGGATGCCTTGTAGCACAAAAGATTTTACCCAAATCTCCCAAATACTCAAACCTCTACCTCATGGACTTCACCAATCTATCCAGCAGATTGTATTCACTGCCTTTGCTCTCTGTGATTCATCTCTTCCCATTTAGTTTGTTGGACTTCAGCTGAACCCAAACTGTACAAGCATGTATTAGGGAGAAGAAACTAAAAATGTAGGATCAAAAATTTGAGCTGGAGAGAAGTGTTAAAGAGAGCTTGCTACCCTCTCTAGAAAAAGGTCTGCTGAATTTAACAGCTGATTTCCACAGAAATTGCTCTTAAGGTTTTTGTTTTCCAGTAAGTTTTGACATACTTGTTGGAATTCCATGTGCAAGATAACACATTCTATTCACACTTGTGAAATAAATCCCAATCTCTTTTAAAATTGTAATGTATTATTTAACTCTATATGACCTTTTTAGAAGGTAGATAAGCTTGTGTGAGAAAGCCAAATACAGACCTGGCACAATGTCCAGTGAATTCACTGTGAGTTCCACAACCTTCTTTAAGGGCTCAGTAAATCCAGTTCATTGTCGTTAAAGCAAATGTTTATTTGACAGTAGAGAACAAAGCAGCCAGGCCCATTTATGGTATTATTTCTCAGTTTACATCTTTCCAGATGACAACAGAAGCCAGAACTTGGATTATAACCCATTTAAAATGGAAGATTTCTTTCTCAACTTTTACTCCATCTGCTGGAGACTGGCTTGGGAAGAGGCTAATGAGAATGCTCCTATACTTTTTTTTAATGTAGATACTTGTCCTCAAAGAACTGAATGCAGCCCAGCAATTCATTTCCTACCCTAGGCAGCATTTGAACAGCCTTTTTTTATAGAAAAAATATATGTTTTATAGAACATATATCTATGACACAAATTACTCTCCTACGGGTTGAGCCAGATTAGAAACTGTGAAACAGAGGTAGAAACCTGGCCTCATCTTTATCAGACACATCCTGTCCTAACTATTCCCATATCACAGTTTTAAACATGCTTTCTTAATGAATCATATTATTTTGAAATGTTGTGTTGCCTGTGATACTTGGTAGTTAAATAATTGCAATTTGGGTTTATGTTAAGTGGTAACCTCACAAATGGGAAGACTGGTAACAAAATAAAGTCTGTATCCTGACCATATGCTGTAGACAAATAATGATTATCTCAAACAATAGTAAAATATCTTCTGAGTTATCATTATTTTTTATTTCCTCCTGCCACATTTTCATTGACTTCTTCATTGACCTCAGACCCTAAAGCATGCAAGCCTAAAGACTGGAAAGCTTGCATATCAAAAGTGCACATATTTTTATTGGAAAATGAAGCTTACCCTTCACAGCCATACCTTGTATGCCAGTCTTGATCTTCTGCAATGGAGGTGACCAGGCAAGGAATAAAACTAGGAATCCTTTCTTAATGATTTTTCAAAACAATAATCATGTTACATTAGCACCATGGCTTTTTCCCATATGATATGGTAGCATAAATTTTTCCATTGGTAAAAGTAGCTGACTCTTGAATAATCCCCCTCTCCTGATACTTCAGGAAGTCTTGATGAGGGAAGTTTTTTGTGTGTGGGTGAAATATATGTGGCAGTTATGGTGGTCTCTTTGCTTGATGACTTTAGCTCTGCTTGTTCAGAAACTAGTTGGGGTGTAGCCAGAAAAGACTCAAAAAGGGGCTAAACCTGTCCATTTTCTAGGAGGCATTCTTTCCATAATGTTTGCTGAGAGGCTGTGGAACAGGCAAGATAGTAAATTGAAGAGTTGCTTTCCGGGAAGGCCTGCTCTTTTGCATGACTTTTTGCACTCCACTGCCAAATCCATACCCCTTCACTTCTTGATCCCACTCTGACACGTGACAGTGGGTCGGGAAGTATTGTTGCAGTTAGAAGAGTTTCCTGTGGTTGCTCTCCAGCAGCCATTGAGCATTAGTGCCTCTCTGTCTCCAAGGCTGCATGAAGAAATCCTGGAACTGAGCTGAGATCAATGCTACAGGGAGCTGTTGCCTTCCAGAAGCACCAAAACAGATGTGTCTGTGCTATCCACAGTCACAGGGCAAGAGGCTCTCTTCTCCCAAGTCCCAGAGGAGAAGAGATCAGAATGGTCTTTTAGTTCTAACAGTGTTTAGTTCTAACAGTTACTTTTGTGTCCAAACCTTCTGCTAGCTTTGGGGGAAGCCTTTAAGTGAGTAATGCAGCATAGACTCAGACCCAGAATAGGTCTTTCTTGTATTAAGATAGAGAAGCACTCTCCGTTCCTCTTTTATCCTTCCAGTTGATTGCTCTCCCTCCTCTAGTCTGTCCTGCTTAACCATATGCTTTCTTCAAGCCACTAAGAACATCCATCTCACTTTTGTCACAGGATGATGTTTTTTGTGCAAACATAAATATTTAGAGAAGTTTACAAAAGATTAAGCTTTATCCAGTCATGCATTCCTGCTAATGCAGTGTTGGGACAAGTCAGCAGGGAGCAAGGGTCTGGGCTGGTGTGCACAGCTGTTGCAAGATCAAACTGTGGAACATTCACTTTTGATTCCATTGACTTCACTGATCAAAACCATTTTTGAAGTTGGCTGGGTTTTTTTCCAGAGTGAAATCCTTTCCATCAAAACAGCTTCTTCAGTGTGCAGGCTTTGTCTGTATCGTGATTCTCTTGACTCAGTTTTGTTGTTGTTACGCAAATTCCTGATGAAAATACAGTGCACTTCCTGGAACAGTAAAAAATAAATCCATATTAGAGAAGTTTCTAGGATGCAATGGAGAGCAAAAATAGTTGGGAGACCTGCCCACAATACTTGTGCTTTGACAGTTTGGGTTTCACTCTGATCATCAATACCTGAGAAAAATAATACCAGATTCCATATTAGTGTAATACAAGGAGACTTCAAATGAGAAAATCCCATGTAAGAATGTAAATAAAGAATATAAGACTCTTTGGTTTGTGTTGGGTTTTGCTCCTAGTAAGGTAGGACAAACAAACAGAAGTTATTCCATAATTTATGCAGCCAGTAAGTAGTTAGATTATAGAAATACATTCAAGGCAAATGGGTGCATGTGTGCAAACACACCAGCATGTATTTCCTTCAAGGAGCTGTGTCCGTCTTCAGTCTCAAGCACTGCCAGTCTGGCTTTCTGCTCCAGTGGGAAGTGGA
The DNA here is from genome assembly GCA_013397915.1 of Daphoenositta chrysoptera. NCBI lineage: Eukaryota > Metazoa > Chordata > Aves > Passeriformes > Daphoenositta > Daphoenositta chrysoptera. The sequence continues at coordinate 117,744 of VZRO01003721.1, forward strand.
TTTGTCATACCAGCTAAAATACTATCTTCCTCTTGGACAGCTCACAAGTGACACCACTGTGGTGATGATGGGTGGAAAAACAGCTCTCTGGCACGCTTTTCTTCAGCGCTGCTTTGCTGCCCCTTTCTAGCCAGGCGACCACAGGAAATCCACAGGAAATCCTACCTTCCTAGAAAAATATCCTGCTTCCTCCTAAGGATGCGTGGATCAGTCAGCTTGACTGGACTGTGAGCAAATTGAAAGAGAATAATCTTTTGTAGGAAGTGGCTCAAGCTTCAGTGTTTGAGACACTGAAAACCACAGTGGACAAAAACCCAGCTCGTTGGTCTGATCAAGTGTCGGTGATATTTTGGGCAGGACTGTTGGACTAGGTGACCCCTAGAAGCCTCTTCTAACCAACGTTCTTATATTTTGATAATCACAAAATCTAACATGTTTTTTTGTGTCTTTAAAATCTATGCTTCTCTGATAAACATTGCTGGGCCTTGTATTTGGTTCCATTTTTTGTAAATACTCTTCTTTTTTTCTGAGCTTTTAATTAAAGATGCATATAATTAAAGTACTGTTTTTACTGCATGTTATGAATTATTTATGCTATTCTATGGGAGTGCGAGGAATTTTTAAGCATTCTTCCAGCAAGCTGAATTTTCATCATTTTAATACTTTCAATATATTCCTGTAACTGAACACATTTCATGAACATAAAGAGGTTATATTAAATTTAGTAATACAATGAGAAATACGCTTAGGGTTGTAGGTCTGTTACTTTGATGAGTATTATGAATGGGCAAATTGAAACTCACTCATCATTTGAATTGCAAATGTAGCTGAAAGTGACTTCATAGTTCAGGCTGGAGTACGAAAAAATTGAAAAAAATTATATCCTTAATATCAGAAAGGTATGCTATCTCACACAGCAATTAAAGCCAGAAAAATGAAAAGAGAGATCTTGGCAGTTCTGTACTTAGAAATCCTTTACATCTCTCTGAAAACTGTTCGTTGGTTTCAAATATTTCCTTTCAGGCAAACCTTAAGCTATAGGAATTAGGATCAGAAAAAGGAGTTGCCCTGAGATGATGATTCTTTTCCATGATTGTGGTAGCACGAATGAACTGGAGGAAACTTTCCAAACCAAAAAGAGGATATAGTCCTAGTTCCAAAGCATGTGAGTGTAAAGAGGCAGGGTAGGGAAGAGGAGGGATGAAACTACAATAGAGAAAGCAATCTGCGTAATGCAAGCCATGTATCTGACAAATTACAGCTGGTAGAAAGTGACAGCAATTTTTCTGGAGGAGAAGAAAATCAAATTTATTCTTTATATCTTTTATTTAGCACAGAATGTGTTTTGGCCAAATGTTTTTGATTTTCTTTTTTTTTGTATGCCTTTTCATTTGTATGACATTATTTTTATCTTCTCAACATTAATTATTAAGAGTGGGAAATAATGTTATATTTCTGGATCTTGTAAGGCTTTTTGGGGGAAGAAAGGAAAATTGAAGGAAAATTCCACTTTAAAATGTTTGTGAGACTCCAATTATTTCTTCTGGGTACAGAAATATTCAAACTTATTCCAAAATGAATAATTCCCTTCAAACTGGGTGATGAAAAAAGTTTTTACTCAAAATCCGTATTTTTGTTGTAGAGAAGTTAGAAGAAGCAGTTTGAAAGAAACCCCAGAACCAAACAAACCAAAAAGCTCAAATGTAGGTGTACGAAACACTACAGAAATAAAAGGGTGTGTAAATGTTATCTTTCATTGTGTCCTTGAGAAGCAGGTCCTTTCTTCCAGGTTTCTTTTCAGCTCAATGGCTTTCTGGGTTGCTGCAAACTCCGTGTCATCCCTCTGGGTCTCACATGACCCAGTTGCTCTCTTTTTAGAGGAACATGCCAAAATAACACGAAACAAACAACTGAAACTAATGCCATGTGTCACAGCTTGCACAATGAAGGTCCTAGTTCAACTGGTGTCTTTGAGGAATGTGCATCTACTGACAGAGGAAATATTTTAACAAAAGGACGTGGACAAATCCAAAGCATACAAAGCTAATTCTTGCAAGCAACTAAGTGTGTGTCAGTCTTCTCCCACCATTTTACATCTAATCATTAATTTTTTTATATTTAAGTGGTTACCAATAGTAACTTTCCAATTTTTGTGGTAAATAGGAAGAGGTTCTTTTAGCAATGTCTTTTCTTTATTGCCTTCTCATTAGAAGAATTGTTGCTTGAGACTGAGGAAGCTTTTTAAGATTGACTTAAATGATGATTGGAGGGGAAACTGAGAAAATATGCGGAGAGAAGTGTGATGGAGCCTCTATACTACAGATCTGAGTACATGTCACTCTGCTAGCGAGATCTCTGATGGGCACACCAAGCTCTGCAGTGTATTTTTGACTTCAGTTTGTATAATCTGTCTTTATCTAGTCATATCTTGAGGCTCAGTAAACAGAAGTACCAGGCCTGGATGTCCTGACAATTACCCTCCCCAGTTGGTAACAGGCTTGGGGAATATTTAGACAAGAATTTGTTTCTATTTTCAAAATTTGCTACATGATTGTAGCATCACAGAATAAGATTTTAATAAAGCACAAGATCTTAATAAACAATATGTTTCCTTAGCTCTGATCTGGGGATTTTTTTTTTGTTCTTTTTCCTTTGCAGGAAGAAGGTATCGTGAAGGAAATAGACATCAGTCATCATGTCAAGGAAGGTTTTGAAAAAGCAGATCCTTCTCAGTTTGAACTGCTGAAAGTATTAGGACAAGGTTCATATGGAAAGGTAATTTTTATTGTCATCTAATCACCCAGAGCAACACTGAAAATATTGTGTCCTTTCTCTGAGTTCATTTACACTGCTGACATTGTGCATGTATAAATTATATTGTAAAGGCAGATAAGGAAAGCCCTTCTGTCTTCATTTTAGTAACACTTCTGTCTTTTAGCTGGATTCCTGCATATGAACCAGTTTAGGAAATAGTGCTTATGGCTCTGGACCTGGAGGAATGAGCACAAGTGGTTGTTAGTAAGCATCACTGTTATTGAAACTAGACCCTCCTCCCTCCTTCTGACCTGTCCACCAGGGAGGTGAGTGTGCCACTGCTGCTCAGTTGGAGGATGTAAACAGGAACATTCAAAGACTCAGAGAAGTTAGCTGCACAATTCCCACTGAGGGCAACCTCAAGCACATTTCCAAGTCCCAGACTGCTGTTTAGCTCACACTCAGAGGCCTTGAGAGGGTCCTGGAGATAAACCCCAGTGCAGAATACAGTAACCCTTATTGCAAGAGCATGGGGAAAAAAACCCTGCCTGTATGACCACGAGCTAATTGGTGGAGGAATAACATTCTCCACATATCTTAGGACACAGGATTGTCTTAATTCCAAAGACAACTCTTCAGCAAGGCATGTTGGTTGGAAGCAAAAACAGGAAGGAAAGATGGAGAAAAAGAAGGAAGAGTCAATTCAGCCTTAAAGTCTTTCCATGGTTTAAATAAGACATTGAAACCTTTGGAACAGTGAACCTAGCTGAAACTAGGCATGGAAGTCCTTATAATTATATTATTTGGTTGAGTTTTAAAAAAATGTTTTCCAATCAGAGCCTTTAGTTTTATTCCTAAAGGAAACTATATTAAAAGTATTTATCAACTTCCTGGTTATTCTATAATTATATTGATATTAAATCTATTAGAAGTTCCCTGAGGTGAGAGGTATCAAGAAAGTCAACATTCAATACCAAGTCTTGAACTCAAGAATTTCTTCAGAGCACAATGTATTTAAGTTTTAAATATTAAATGAATGTGAAAAAGCAAACAGCTCAAAATTAGGTTTATTGTGTGACTCAGTGTAAGAAGGAGAAGAACAAGAGAAGGAAGCATCTTTCACAAAAACAACAGAGGCAGAATGCTCAGTTTTGATTTTCAGGCAGTAAAGCTATTAGGAATGGTTCACTGGCTACCTTAGATTGTATTGATGTATTTTCAGTATTGTTTGAGTTGGCCTTCGAGCCTTAGGCATTTTATAAGCAAAATGCCTGGTCTCTTCCCAAAAGGAGGTCTGATTTCTGGGGCATCAGAGTTTCAGTGTGGACAGTGTACCTGTCTGGAGCTCCTTGTGATTACAGATCACTTCCCACATCTTATGTGAGAAGGATCAGTAAACTCCCCAGAGCAGCAAAGACAGAGGGGAGAGAGGTCTGCTCTGTGTTTCTTACGCAGTCCCCAGCCACCCACATTTTCATCACTGTGATGTTTGAGCTAATGGTTCAAATCCCTGCCTCTGGGGATACAAACCATTGGGTTTTCAAGTTGTTCGGCCAAGGCCTAAATAATTTTTTGCAGGATTAGAGAAGATGTCTTTGATGTCAGAGGGAGTGCCCCCAACACTCCTCAGGTGCAGGACACTTACTTAGCTTTTTAGATCAGGTTTTGGATGATGCACTAGCTAAGGGAGTTTTGCTAGTTCAGGTGTTAATAACCTGAGGTGTTTGCAAACATATCAAACTAGAAAACTGAAAGTCAAGCTCAGCCACACACACATTCTCTTCTGGCAAACTAGTATAATACAGCTAATATAACCTGTCAAGTAAGCACTTCATGGCTACTTGGTGGTTTCAAGAAACTTTAAGAATAATCAGAAAGAGGACTTCATTTTGCAATACAATGCATTTTCATTTGTTCTGCTCCTTTCTGGCTTGGTGGTTATTTTGATGTCCTCTGAAAAAGAACACAGTGTTCTTGACTCATCTCTTTTGGAGGGAATGCAGACAAGTGCCCTATCCCATGCTACAGTGAACAGCTGACTAGTGACTAGTCATGTAAATTGATAATTTTGCTTATTACAGCAACATGGGTATTACAAGCTTTGCAAGATTATATGGCAGACAAGATATTTCAAGAACTGAAGCCTAATATTTCTGCAGATGCAGCATGCTGTGCTGTTCTATGTGCAGTGCTGCTGAAAACCATTATCTTAAGGGTTTGGGGTTTTGGTTTTTTGAGGGTAAAGAGCCCATAAATATTTTTAAAAAATAATAATACCGATGAAAATCTAATGTCTGGACAAGCTTGCTTTTGACTTTCTCCTCCTTTTCAATGTAATACAAAAGTTAAATCTTTTACTTGACTTGGATAGAAAAAGATCCCAACTTTCCTCTGTAAACTTCTAAATGAATAGACTTTCTGTTAATGATGGAGCAGCTGAGCTTAATTTATCATGAATAATAACAAAAAACACTCCAGAAAGTCTTATGTGTTCCTGTTGCATCCAGATTTCATCACTTTTTCCTGCAGTTGTGAGCCCTGGAGGTATGTGTACGTTCATCAGCCCAGGAAGCAGGAGCTGTGAGCGAGCAATGTGTGAGCAAGGAACGCTCACTGGTCAGGGCAGCTCGGCTGAGGAGCTGTGCTTGTCTCCTGTGCACAGGAAACACCTCGAGAAGGAAACTCTCCCCAAAACCCTATCAGATCATGTCAGAGAAGTGTTGCAGCTGTGATGCTGTCAGATGTAAGAGTCCTGATGAAGTTCAGAGGGAATTTACCTTTTTTTTTTTCCCAGCTACTGTACCTGCTTGATAAAAGTTGTTCTCCCTTCCCACAAACCTTTCCTCAAAGGGGTTTGAGAAAATCTAGTCTGTTTACAGGTTGGAGTTTTTTAGGAGGAAGATTCTTTCAACTTGGAAAAAATTATGCTAGAAACATGCTTCTTCCTTCCTTTTTATTGGCTTTTTATATTTTAGCTGAAGACAGTTAACAAAGCTGCATGGTTCCTGGAAAGGCAATTAATAAAATAATTGCCATGGAATTTTTAATGCATTAGATATTCATTAGTTACATAATTTCACCTAGTCTTTGTTAATTCATATATTAATAAGAATATGCTATTTATGTGGGACTATATTTTTGTTTCCACATTTGGCTTTACTTCAGCTTCTGTCCAGTAACACAAGTGCTGAAATCAAAGAAAGAGGCAGTGATGCCTGGTACTCCTGACCTCAGCAGGCAGAGCATGTCCAGCTAAAAGATTTGCTTATTTTATTTTCAGTTTTTAAAACACTGAAAGTCTTATAAAGACCAAACTGAATTACTCATCCCATTGTTCACTACCCCTTCAGTGCTCAGATGCAGTCAGGGGCAGATAAGAAATATTTGTATGTAGTAAAACAAAAAGAGTACAACTTCAGCTAGAAATTTTATTTTATTTTAATTAAAAATTTACACTGTCAGAAGATGAAGCATAGGAGACTGTAACAGGGAAAACTTTCTTTTTTATAATAGCATAAGATTTTCAGCAGTATGAACTTTTCTTTTTCAGCTGCATCTTAGGCAAGTTGCTATTTATGACTTACGGCATAAATGGCACCAAATTGATTTTTTTCTTTAATTTAATTGATGGCAATAATTTTAAGACACTGCACATTCCTAGACACAAATGAGACATAATTTTTTTTCCGAGTAAACCTGGTCAGAATATGAAGAGATATGTGCACACTGATTCTAACTTTTCACCCAACTTTAACTGAATGTATAAGGTCAATGAATAATGTTGAAAATGGTTTTTTTTGTGAGGTGGTAAAGGCTTAAAACTGAAAATTTCCAGAGCTAGCTCAACCAGTTGCAGGTGAAATAGATATGAAATGCTTTCAGCAATAGTAATTTTCATTAGATTTCCTGTACCATAGTATCTATTCTCCTGTCAAATGCAGTAAGTCTTGTAAGTAGAAATTCAATACTCATCTACAAAAAACATTTGCTTTTTACAGGTGTTTCTAGTCAGGAAGATAAAAGGATCTGATGCAGGCCAGCTTTATGCCATGAAGGTACTTAAGAAGGCAACTCTGAAAGGTAAGGATTGAGACAGTAGCTGCAGTCTCTATTTCTGTGCTACATAGTGATTTATTTTTCTCCCTGCTTTTTTATTTTGCTGCTGTCTTACAGTATTTGAATGCATAAATATGTCTCTGCCATCCTCCAAAATTCTGCCTCACTGTAGGTGAATGTTCTAAAAAGAACTTAAACCAAAATATGTTGCCTATACAGTGTGAGAGCTGGAAAATAGGGGTTTGCAGTTTCCCAGCTGCATGTTTTCTTTATTTTCTTGGTGTTATTTTTAGGACTTCTATTTGGTATATATTAATTTGTATTGAAGTGTCACTTTTTCTGTTGCTGAAGTAAATAAGGATATTGCTGAAGTAAAACCTGGCTCCTACTGGGCAGAATGGCCTTCCCAGCTGGTGCTTCTCTCTATGTGCCTGAAAAACCATGGGAACATGTTTTGAAGTGTGAGGAGTCATTCTGAGATGGTTGACATCATGCTGTTTCCTAGCTCATGGGCTGTAGGGGGCTAGGGCCAAATGACTGATGTTCAAAGCTGGTCATCCTCTTCTGGGGCCACAGCCTGCTACAGACAAAAAAGAAATTGCTATTCAAGCCCAGGACTGAAAAGCAAAGAGAGTAAGTTCAGTCTCAGTTGAAGTTCAACCAGTAGGTTTTTCCTCCACAGAGTAAGGAGAATGCAGTCATCTTCTTTTTCTGACCTGGCCCTGTTCTGTTCTTTCCCCCAAAAGCCTGACACTTTTTGCAGGTAAGGCAGAGAGCATTCATTTTGTCTGGAGCAGATGTTTTGCTTTGTCTTGGACAGTGTGGGTTTGTGCAATGCAGTATAGTGTCTAAATTTTTGTCATAATGTGAAGTGTAATCATTATGTGACCAGATAGTTCTGGTCTCTTAAAAATCCAGATTTCTAAAGCATGCCTTGCTTTGGGGGACCAAAATACAAATAAAGCTTCCAGTAATTGTAAGGTGGAGCTACTGCAGGTGGTGGCAAGCAGAGCCAGCAACTCTTCTGAGTAGTGGTCAAAACAGGGAACTGGCACACCAGGCATTTAGACAGTCCTTTTCCCTAAGAAAGCCTTTCCAGGGAAGCATTAGTTTGAAGCAATGCTGGTGTGCTTATCTTTTTGTTTGGAAACTAGATGAGAATGTTTGTTCTAGCAGAACAGCCTAGTGTAAATAAGCACTTCAGTAGTACTGGCATAAGACATGCACAGTGACAGGTCAGGCCTGTGCACATAACGTGTGTGACAGAGGGATTCTCCGACTTAGCCAGGAGCGGGACCATGAAGTGCCCAAACTCAGCTGAACTCAACTGCCAGAGTCTTCCCCACTGGAGAAAGTCATCTCCTGATGGTGTCTGAGCAAGGTCTGTGTGACCCCTCAGACATCTGGATGTACCAGAAACTTATTTCTGTTTCTTTTGACAACACAGATTGATTTTTTTTTTT